>JAZHPH010000562.1:0-39818 GCA_037356405.1 Nasonia oneida | reverse complement strand
TGGAAGGACGCAGAATGCTGGACGACCTGTCCGATGCGCAGATGTTAGCGTCATTACAAGAAGTATTGACGGATAACGCGTACGAGTGGTTACAGAACCGGCTCTCCGAAAGGAGAGAGCAAGGCTACCAGCACAAACTACTCAGCGAAGTAATTTCGAGGACGCAGGGACCTGCCGAACGCGTGCGGGTGTACGTGAATAACCTGTAAGGTATAATGCGGAGGATGGTTCCCCGACCAGACACTAGCCAGAAACTGGATCGGATGTACCATAATATGCTGCCTAGTCTCAAACGCGGGCTCCAGCGAAAAGATTTCTCCACCGTGGAGCAGTTGCTCGAGGCAGCAGTCAAAGTCGAGGCCGCTCTAGCATGTGAAGCCTTGTATCGAACATCTCCGAAGCCCGGTGTAGCAATCGTCCCCGAATGCGCCTTTACGGGCGAAACGCCGAAGACTGGCGGTAAAACGCCGGTGCCATCCATGGGGTTTGCGGAGCAAACCGACACCCTGCTCTTATTGGTTGACGCCATAGGCAAGCTGTTCGACTCGAAACTTGCAGCAATAGCGCAACCGGCGAAGCACGCCAACGCTGGAGGAGGCAGCAAGAAGTCAGCCCCTCAGCGAGGACGCTCCAAACCTAGGAAAGAGAGAGTCAAGTCTCCTAGTCCGAAGCGCAAAAGCCAGAGGTCTGGCGAGAGTTCCGGTCAATCGGATCAAAAAGAGCAGAAGAAGCCAATAGAATGCTTCAAATGTCGTGGAAAAGGTCACATTGCCCGAGAATGTCCCTTGGGTAAGGGAAACGGCAAAAAGGAGGAGTATGCGAGGTTACTGCTCCTCTTGGACCGTCGCGCGAGGAGTCTTCTCGAGAGGAGAGGCACGTGACGGAGGGCGTAGCCGATATCTCGCGCGAAACCTTAGGCGATTCTGTTGTCCAGCGAGTCTCGCCAGCCGACGATATCGCCAAATGAAGATGAGTCGCGCTGGTGGGTACAAGTGGGCATCGGAGGGTTCAGAGTAAGGGCTCTCTACGACCCAGGCGCCGCTATGACCGTGATGGTGTCGTTAGGACTTCAGATCGCTAGCGCCTGCGGTCAACCTTTGCGACAACGCGATGGCCGTCAAGCACAGTGTGCAAATGGTCAGACGTCGCCGATCGTGGGATTTGTGGACTTGCCATTCGACGTCGCGGGTGTACAACGCGACGTAACAGTGGCGATCATGCCTGAAGCGACCAACGAATGTCTAGTTGGGACGAATTTCGGTCGCCTGTTCAGCGCAGTCCACGATCTAAATGAAAACGTCCTGTATCTGAAGAAGGAGCGAAAGATCGTCCAACTTCAGGTGGCTACGATAACTACAGCAAGGGTGATAGATATCGCCGCGGTTGGATTCGCGTACGTCAGTGACGACGAGCACGCTCAGATTCGCAGAATGCTGGACAGAATCCTGCCTAAATCCAACCGTACGATCGGACGGACGCAGTTGATTGAGCACGGGATAGACGTTGGATCGGCCAAGCCGATAAAACAGAAGTATTAACCTGTGTCGCCAAAAATAGAGGAGGAGATGTATCAACAAGTACGAGAGTTGCTTGCTGCGGGAATCATCGAACCCTCTGACAGTGCTTGGTCAAGCCCAGTAGTGATGGTGCGCAAAGCGAACGGGCAATATCGTTTTTGCCCCGACTTCCGGAAAGTTAATGCGCTGTCAAAGGCTGTCAAAGCATATCCATTACCTAACATGGATGATGTCCTTCGTAAACTGCAGAAAGCGAAGTACATATCGACATTGGACCTTAGCAGCGCGTACCATCAAATACCGTTGAAACCGGAGGTGAGACCTCTGACGGCGTTTACAGTTCCTGGGCTAGATTTATTCCAATTCACGCGTATGCCGTTTGGTTTAGCCTACGCTGGTGCGACCTTCCAGCGAATGATCGACGAAGTGCTGAGTGGTAAAACGCTTGCTTCATAAGCTTGAGGTTCCGGGTTCAAATCTCTATTAATCCGGATTTTTTTCAATGTAACATTTATGTAAAAATAAATTCTCGATGCAACTTACAAATCAGCAATGCAAGAAATATAATTAATAAGTATCAAGTAGGGGTAACAAAATTATTTATTTTTATGAGAATTTACGATATATAATATGACAATCATATGATTCTCATATGAGGATTTGGTCGAAAGTATCATATGATTATCATATGAGCACTCATACGATTTCTCATATGATAATCATATGAGCACTCATATCATATCATATGATTATTTTCAGCCGGGTTACAATTTGAATATTTCTTTCCAGACAATATTTTTAATTACATTACAATCATCTGTTTTGTTTTGAATGAATATTTTTACATCGAGATAAAGCTATATATAACTGACCATGAGAAAACAAAGGTCTATGTACGTAAATTCCGATCATTTCGAAACTCGACCTTGAGTGAAACTCAACTTGTCCTTGAGATTTATTTATAGTCATTGCAAATGCCAAAATTATAGGAAATTTTATTTAATATTATATTTGTATAGTTCAAGAACTTTTAATCTTGTTCCATTACAAAGACTATCATTCATACATAAATCATTCATACTTAATATCTTCATTATGTGGTGATAAAATGATTTTATTTGACGAGTCATCATTTACTGTGTGACGAGCGAACGCGAATTCGTATTTCGCGCACTCGCCGCGTCGCGCGACCATTTCATGCGTGATGCGACTTTGCCAGCTCGGCGATACTCGGGAAGCGCGCGCGGACTCGGCACGCGAGTACAGATAGGAAAAAGCGCGAGTACAGTGAAGACGTGTGAAACCTTTTACCGGTATACCACCCGCGATTACCCGTATCAACGAGACGTGAGAGAGCATCGACGACCAGAGACCATCCGCGGGAGGAGCACACCCGAGCCACCATCACCTTGAGCACCCGGGGTACCCCAGCACGTCATTGCTTCAGCCGGAAGGACGCCTCCCGGCCACCCAGGGTTTTCCCCGTCGACGGCCGACGGATACGCGGCGACCGAGAAACCAACGCACGTGTCGAAACTGTAAGTTCGTCACCTTAGCTATTGCGCGATTTATAGACCACCGAATCGGCTGCAGACCCCGAGGCCGAGACTCGCTGCCACCGAGTCGTCGGCTCGTCTCCAGTACGAGCCGCGAGTGCGAACTCGTCCTCTCGCGACGCGCGAACTATTGTACCAACGTCTTGAATAATATAGCCATCTTTCAATTGTACACGAATGCATGAGTATGTATTCCGTATCCCCGTTGCGTCCTTCCGACGAACCCGGTAGAGTAAAGCCGGTTACATTGCGGTGCGGCTACAGAGCGCGCTTGGCCGGAGACTCTATACGCGAAGAAAGCGCGGCGAGCTTCGCACGGCGCGCAGTTGTACACCGAGGCAACCCGGCTGCATAGTACGGAGTCGGCATTGCACCGACGGCTAACGTCCGTCGCCGACTTCAGCATCGTCGAGGGATAGCCGTGTGGAGATAAAAAGAGTGAGTAATCCTGATTTGGTTCGTTATCTCTACTTTCCCCAAAGGTCTGAGTAGAGATAAGAGTGTTTCGTTTATTTGAATTTACATCATATTCATTTTCATCGATTTCGGATTCATTGTCCAGTATTTCGTTTTCTTTATTTATAGATTCGCTATTTTCCGAATCTCTATCTTTTTCATCATCGCATTTTTCTAGACAAATAAATTGAGTATTTTCTTCAACTATTTGAACATGTCTTGCATTGATTATTCTACTGTTAACTAAAGTTCTATAACCATTTTCAACATAACCTACAAGTACGCCTAGTTGTGCTGTATCGTCCCATTTGCTTTTTCGTAAAGCTTCTGGTACTCTTACAAAGACTCGACTGCCATACATTTTTAAATGATCAACATCAGGTTTTTTACCAAAGAATATTTCGTATGGCGTTTTATTTTCAGCTGTATTTGCAATTGTGCGATTTTTTAAATACGCGACCGTTTTTATGATTTCGGGCCAGTAGCGCCTATGAATTTTAGATTCGCGCATTAAGCATCTATCCATATCCATTGCGGATCTATTATATCTTTCCGCTACTCCATTTAATTCATGGACGTATGGTGGGCATTGCAATAATTCAATTCCTTTAGACTTTACAAAATCGTAGATTTCGTGATTCACATATTCTTTACCATTATCGCAACGTAATTTTTTAACCTTTTTATTAAATTTATTTTCTACTAAATTTACAAATTCATTTAAACAATTTGCAGTCTCTGATTTACTTTTAATACAAAAGATTCTAGTTCACTTACTATAATCATCAACAAATGTTAAGAAATATTTTTCTCCACCATAACCAGTAGTATTATGTGGACCATTCAAATCAGTATGGATCAATTCTAGAATTTCAGTAGTTTTGTTCTGTTATTATCAAAAGGTACATTTACTCTCTATACAATTTGCGCATTACATTTCGACATTTTCGATTTTTTCTGGCAGTCCTTCAACTGATCTATCAGTTACTAATTTATTTAAATATTGAAAATTTACATGGCCTAATGCCCTATACCATTTTTCTTTGTCAGTTAGTTTTATTGAATTTACATACATGGATTTATTTTTCTTTTCTAATACAAAACTTTTCATATAAAATAAATTTTCCTTTTTGTATGGTACGGCTATTAACTCTCTAGATTTATTAAAAATTTTTGCAGTATCTTTATTTGCTAATACTGTATAATTTTCAGTTATTTTTGCAAGACTCATCAAATTTTGTTTAATTCCTTCAACGTAATAGACATTTTTTATATCAACATAATTTTGATTATAATAATTTTTAAAATAAGTTTTAACAGTACCTATTTTGGTTGCTTTTAACATTTTACCGTCTGGTAATTTTACATCAACAGGATTTTTCAAATCTACACATTTATCAAAGAATTTATCATTTTTTATAATATGATCTGTGCAACCACTATCTAACAACCAATCGATTTCGCTACAATTTTCGCTACAACCTGTTACGTGATATACTTCACTTGTTTTATTATTCTTATACTTTTCCCGAGGGTAGGTATAAGAATTGTTCGAGTCGTGACATACCTGTGTTGTCCATGATTCAGATGAATAGTTGCCGTGTGGCTCGCTTGAAGAGTCACCTCTGGGTTGACCTTGTCCTCTGCCTCGGCCACGACCTCTGTAGTTTCTTCGTTGGTGACCCCGTTGACCTTGGTTGTAGTGAGCACCTTTGCCTCGGTTGCTCGATTGTTGTAGACTCGTGCATTCACTCTTGTAGTGACCAAATTTGCCACAATTGTAGGATTTACCTTTTGCAAAAGTACTGACGTTACTCTTATTATCTGACTCGGCTTTAGTCATATTCTTTTCTTTTATTTTAGACTTCACGTAGTCTACAGTTCTCTGAGCCTCTGGAATAATATCTATGAAATCTCCAATGTAACTATAGCTTGGTGGCAAGGCTCTGATCAAATATCTTAATTTTTCGGTTTCTTCTAGTCTTCAACCAGCCGATTTGAACTCATTAGTAACCTTTTCGAACTCCACAAAAAAATTCTCAACTGATTTGTAATTATTCAACTTAATTTCTTCAATCTTACTTCTGCATGTTATTTGTAAGGCTGTGGACTGTGATAAATACATTTTATCAAACTTTTGTATCATTTCGAAAGCTGTTGCGCATTCACCAACATACTCTAACTGTTTGTCTGATATCGAACTTATTATTATTGTTCTTGCTTTTAAATCAATCTTCTTCCATTTGGCTTCGTCCTTTTTTTCATCTTCAGTCATTGCTCTGACTGCTGGAAGTTTACACTCTTTATATTCTAATAAAATCATTAATCTAATTTTCCAACTTGTATAATTTGCACCATCGAAAACTGGTATCAAAATATCCTCAATTTTTGCTTGTTTAGCCATTTCTTCTTCTTTTACTCTTATATGTTCATATACTTGATCTGTTACAATAATAACCTTCTTCAGATCTTTTAAAAATAATTTTCTAATCGGATTTCTTATTTCCTCTTTCCAAAGAGCTTCTTTAGTTTCTAAATCGTGTTCTGGATTCACTTTTTGCTTTAGCCACAAAAACATGTGCTTAACCTCAAAATTGCCATGTGCTCTGTACTAGCACGTTACCACGTTTTTCACTTGCCGACTTTAATCTATTGACATCGCACTTTAATCTTTGTTAATTTTTGAAAATCTTCTTTTCATTTAGTACCTGACAATTTTATCTTCGTCACTGAGCATATATT
Source organism: Nasonia oneida (assembly GCA_037356405.1). NCBI lineage: Eukaryota > Metazoa > Arthropoda > Insecta > Hymenoptera > Pteromalidae > Nasonia > Nasonia oneida. Next base: position 33,547 of record JAZHPH010000562.1, on the reverse strand, counting down.
TTTTGACTTTAACCTTTTCTGGACTAGTTAATCTTCACTTGAAACTTTCTTTTTTTTTGACCGACGTTTCAACACAAAATTCGAATTTTCATGCTTTACAAGCTTATAATTTTTATCGAGGAATTTTCTCCCTTTATTTCACTGCTTAATTTTTCACTGTGCGATTCACTTTGTTAACAATAACCGTTAACTTCTTTTCCACGTGGCTTTTCTTCTAACCTCACTTTTTAACCCCCCTCAATTTTACATTCCCCCGAAGGTTGATGTAGAATTGAAAAAGAGATTCCAACGCTCTGCTACCATGTTGGAAAGGTTGGATCAATAACAACACCGAGGTTAATAATAATAGTGTATTGTAATAATAAGTCTGACTTGAGAGCCCAGTAGTCGGCACGTCCGATCACATCGGAGTCTTACAGGCAAGATAGCGAGTACAGAGTATACAGCGTAGTCGGCGCTTAGATTGTACACGCGATTCATGCGCAGTTCACTTGCTCTCGCATGAACTCGTCTGACTGCACGAAATCGTCGCGAACCAATAGATGGCGCGACGAGTACCGTTTTGGTACTTATAATCAAGATTATAATACTTACTATATTACAACACATATTTTTTAGAAATGTCTCTCGATTGGTCCAAGGGGGCATGTTTAAGGTACATTTTAAGCCCGGATAGAGTAAAGAAGACGGTCCGGATCTTTCAAAAAGCCGTGGCAAGTGACTAAAAACACTTATTTATATAGTAAAATGTTATGAAATTTGGTAAATGATTTTACAAGGTATATACATGTTTTTTTTTCGATAAAAACGGTGTATATTTTATATATTTTCAATAGATTTTTTTTTCAAATTACATCAAATCCAAAATTTTTTGTTAAGAAGAATATCTTTTTGTTTTTTTGTAGGATTTAACCCAGGCTTGACCCCTTAATGATAATACAAATGGATGTAGAAATAGCGTTTTTAAACGGTTATGCAAAATCGGAAGTATATGTAAAACAACCGAAAGGCTATGATGATGGAACAGATTTGGAGCAGAAGTTTGTAAATTAGAAAAAGCAATATATGGTTTGAGAGAAAGCCCAAGAGCTTGGTATGAGTGTTTTGATGATTATATAACAAAATTAAAATTAAAAAGAAGTAAAGGGATTATTGTTTACATATAAATGATAAAAACATTGTTATAATTTATTTAATATTTTTCGTTGATGATTTATTAATATGTGGGAAAAATAAGAAAAGACTCGATGAAGTCAAAACTGAATTATCAAAGAAATTTGCTATGAAAGATTTGGGTGAAGTAAATACGTATGTGGGTATACATATCAATTATAACTATGAAAAAGGGGAAATGACACTGGACCAACGTGGATATATTGAGTCATTGGCTAGAAAATATAATACTGTAGAAGCGAAACTATATTGTACACCGATGGAACAAAATTTGAGTCTAGAACCCGCACAGGCAGCATCAAATGATTAAAAAAATAGAAATATAATCGGAGCATTGTTATATATTAGTACGGTAACAAGCTAACGTACAAAAAAGATTTAAATGCTGAGGTAATGGATTGCTTTATTAATGCTGACTGGGCTGAAGATAAGAATGATAGAAAATCCACGACTGGATATATAATGAGAATTTTCGGAAACGTTGTTTACTGGAAATCCAGAAAACAAGGAAGCGTCACGAAATCGTCGACAGCTGCAGAATATGTAGCCTTATCAGAATCCGTAAGTGAAATCAAAATAATTGAAAATTTATGAATGTGTTAAGTGACGAAGTTTCTGGATGAATATTCAGAAATATTAATTTGAACGAAACAAAGACAGCAGGAAAAATCCAGAAACTTCGACGCTTAACAAGCGCGAGAAGTAACCCAAAATCAAAACAAAACTTCTCCTCCCTCGGCTGAAAGCGCGCGTGCATAGTCGACGCTGCAGTTTAGCCGTTGACCGTAGGTTAGGCCCATAAGGCCTAATAAGTAAGAAAGAGAGCGTGGTTAGGCTGAAGTGCGAAGAGAGGAGAAGTAAGTACCCTGCGTGGGAGAAAGCTATGACGTTTTCTTCAAGCTTCGCCTCCCCCGATTTTTATTCCTATGTATGCGATCCAAGAGTAAGGACGCTTATTCAAGAGTACGATTATAGAGTTATACATATATTTCTGACTCTTTAATTTGGAGTTTAACCTTAGTTGTGATTTCGTCTTGATTATCATCTATTGAAGTTGTGTTTTGTTCCTTTTGAAAATTATTTGAAGTCTCGAGAAACAAATAAAGGAGTTTTGGAAATAATTGAGTCTAAGAGATTACTTTGTCTGAGAGTTTGATTGTCAACCTTTGGATCATCCCCGTCAACAAATACTAGTAAGTCGTTCTCATTAATAATTTGATTTTCCTTGGTGTTTTATTATCACGCAAACAGCTTCGCCCCGACAATCAGTACGAAGTACTGATCTCCCCCGTATGGGAGAGTAAGTTAGTATCCGTTTATTCATACACAATTACTTTGTTAGTTCGGTAAAGTTATTATGACAATGACACCACCAGACATGGAACCGTTACATAAAAATTACACTCGTACAAAAGGTGATCATGAGTCGGAAGATGCTGCCACACACATAACCAAGGAATTCAAGAAAATACCTCACAACATAATCACAGTAAGAGAATGCCTTACACACAAAAGAGACAATATTGTTCATTTCCTATCGACAGACTGTGACAACACGTGGTCTGTCACTAGGTTATTAGTAGAAATTGGAGCCATAGACTTAATGAAAATCAAAAGTAAAAAGCCAAAAATAGGACAAGTCCTAGTCACCCCATTCAAAAAGCACCACATATTTACAGTAATAATAAAGGACAAATATTTCAATGTCATTAAAATGGAAGATTTGCACAAGGGACTTCAGAGTTTAAAAGAAACACTCATTGACAAAGAAATCAAAAGTTTCCGAGTGGCAAGAAAGGGGGACATATTAGACAGAATTATAGAAATGACACAACGCTATATGGAAGTGTGATCATTCAATTAGCAATCATAGCAATAATAGTAGTAATAATCATAAAAATGAAATGCCTAGGCAAATGCCAATGTCTCAGCAAAAGACACGCTCACCCACCACCTAAAAGAAATGACAAGAGACGAAAACTCATCTCAAATGATGAGGAATTCACATTTAGACCGCGAAACCCTTGAAAGTAAAACGTCAAAAAGCATAAAGAAAATGTTATTATTACCAAAACAAGAAGCAGAATGCTCATAATTCACCAAATTTCAACCAAAATTTAAGCATGAATTTTTACAGAAAGCTTGTACATAGCCAAACAGTGTATACTCAAATACTATTAATGACGATAATATAATATAATTACAGAACAAAAGAAAAGGAAAAGAAACAGAATGAAGTCGAGACCAAGAACCACCATATCAATGTTCTGCGATGTAGACATTCCACTATCGAACATAGTAAAAGAATTCGTGAAAATAGGAGAACCTCAAAACGCTTATGTAGAAAAACACAGATATGAACGGGAGACCAAGAAGATCACCATATCATTTTGCTCGGAAAGAGAAACACAGAGAGCATACGAGCTCAGATCATTATTAGCAAAACAGAATAAATTAAAGAGAAACAGCAGCAGAACAGCACCGTACCAAGGCCTCGCATCAACCTCAAACCCCAGAATACCAATAGGAGAATTGATCGACCTCCCTCCGAACAATGAGCCAGCAGTTAGATCTGAAATCCATGTAGTAAACCAGATGACACAGCCAATCAGAAACAGATTGTTTTGCTTACTCCCTTGGGACGGAAATGATAGAAAAAAGGACGAGATATTCTTTAGACAATTTGCGCAATTTGGAACCCTAGCCTATTACGAGACGGTCAGAGACAGAAAAGGACGGCTAGCGTATGGATATGTACAATACTTCACAGAAGAAGAGACCAGAATTGCCAAAGAAGAGAGTGACCCGACATACAAAGCGACGTTTGCAGAACCAAGAAGACTCCCACGTATTGCACAAGGAAACGGGGGGGGGGGGGGGGGCACTCGGGTCTGTTCCTGTGTGTGCGCGTGTGTAAACCATGGCTGTGTTTTTAAATGACTCTAACGTCTCCAAGCGTAAGGCTAGGAAGAGTCATGCACTGGCCTGTGACTATGAGTTCTGTTCGTTGTTTGGCAGAGGTGATCTCGTTTGCTCTGGGTGTGGTAGACGTTTCCATGTTGAGTGTGCCCGCCTGGCGTAATTATATTGAGCAATGACAGCCTTGACAACGTTATTTGTGACTTATGTGTTGATCCGGCGCAAGTCTCTTTGTCTGCTGGTGCTCCTGTCAGCGCTGCTGTCCTGCCTCTTCCTGGGGAAATTATAGGGAACCTGCAGCCGTCTTCTCGTCAACCTGAAGCCTCCTTGCCAGCACCGGCTGATATGGAGGCGCTGCAGCGGAATTTGTCGTCTGTGGTCATCAGGGAGACCTCTGATGACCTCCGAAGGTCCGTTTCTTCGCTCGATACTCAGATTGCGGCTTCCAACGGTTAGCTGGCGGAGCAGAGCTCTGACATTCGCGGCCTTAAGAGCAACGTCGACTTACTTGACTCCAGACTTCGGGCTGTTGAGGACAGGCTGGCAATGCAGAGTTCGGCTAATGATTTTTCGGCATTTAAGCCCCAACGGCAATCTGTGGCTGATGGCTCCGCGGATGAGGTAAGCAATCAGCTGTACCGATCCTTCAACCTCATTCTCTATAAAGTACCTGTCAGTGAGTTCGCGAGTGATGTTGATGTAGTTAGGAAATATTTGAAGGAAATCCCAAACCTGGACCTTGCAAAGATTTAAGTCAGAAGATTTGCCAGGCCCTGCAGTCTTGCAGTGACATTCCGCCCATTATCGTCAGGTTCAGTACTAGTGCTGAGGTCGTCAGAGTTGTTACCTACAGGAGTACAGGAGTAGGTTGCCACAGAGGATTTCGGTGGCTGCTGATCTCACACCTGCACAGAGAACTCGTCGTAAGGAGCTTATTCTTGCTGCTTGCAGGCATAATCAGGCTCACCCTGGCAAACCTAAGACAGTTAAGTTTGTCAGAGGTCGTCTGACCCTTATCGATGATAGAAATTGTCAGCGGAATTTTCCTGGAGGACAGGTGCGCCACTAGTAAGGACCACAAATTCACACTGTACTATCAGAACGCACATTCAATGGTATATAAGCTATTTTATCTCAAATCCAATCCCGTCTATCCAACTATCTTATTTACCGGACATTGTCGTGCTCACAGAGACCTGGCTGCAACCAAAAGTGCTTTCTGGTGAGTTGGGGTTGGATGATTACAACGACTACAGATGCGATAGAGATCTTCGTGCTCTTGGTATTACTAGAGGTAGTGGTATATTAGATGCTGTAAGGAAATACATCATTACAACGGCAGTAACATGTGAGTCCTCGTTGGAGGAAATTTTTATTAAGATTTTGCTTCCTGGATCCAGGCTTATACTTGGTGCTGTCTACTTCCAGCCAATCTCTAATGTTAAACTATATCAGGAGTACTCCAACTGTCTGGACACAGTCTTGAGGGGCAACGAGGATTGCAGAGTCATTCTGGTCGGTGACTATAACATTCCCTGGGTCAACTAGTGCTCTAATCCACTCTAGTTCTATCAAACTGGTTACGTTGAACCAAATCACCGATCAAGTGCCGAGACCATCTGTGCATGCTGCTTATCGTTGAATCTTGTTCAGTACATTCCACCTCATCCAACCAAGGGCTACTCCTTGGATCTGCTGTTTACTCCAGATTGTCTACTTACGTCCTTCGATCTTCAGGAGCAGTTGCTGCCTACGGACTCTCATCATGTGTCTGCATTCTTTAAAGTGAATTTGTCTTGTGCGCGTACTTTTATACCTGTTCCTAAGCGTAATTTTTATTCGGCTCATTATGATCCCATTGTAGAATATCTCAAGGGTGTGAACTGGGATTCTGCCCTGTCAAATGACTGTGTTGATGTTAATCTCAAAGATTTTTATAGTATTCTTAATGGCTGTGTTGATAAGCATGTCCCTGTGACCAGGGCCAGTCTCAGTTCCTACCCTTCATGATATGACCGTGAATTAATCGCTGCGATTATTGAAAAGAAGACTGCTTATGTTGCGTGGAAAACTTCGGGTGATTATGACGATGGTGTTAAGTTTAAGAGACTAAGAGCCCAGTGTATTCGTTTGTCGCGTGTGAAGTACCATGCCTACATTTCTTCCATTGAGTCTAGCTTGAGGAGTAACATGGGCCCATTCTGGGCATATGTTAAGAGGCTAAATCGTGAGTCTGGCATTGCCTCGTCCACCTTTCTAGGTGATTCCAAGGCTACCACGGAGCCTCAGACAGCCAGCTTATTTTCCTCCTACTTCAGCTCCGTGAACTCTAATCGTGCTGTCGATCCGATCACGCGGCTCATTGACTCGGGATGTCTTATTTCTGATTTGAATGCGTCTACGGCGAGTGACCTACGTCCTATCTTTTTATTAAGAATTGCTGGTCTGCCTTGGAGAAACCAATTCTCATTATCTTCGGTAAATTGTTGTCGTCCAGTTATTTTCCTAGGGAGTGGAAATTTTCGTTTATTCATCCAGTTTTTAAGAGCGGTAGTAGGCACGATATCAGCAACTATCGTCCCATCTCCCTCATTAGTTATTGTATTCCTAAAGTCTTTGATGCGTTCTTGACGGCGGTTCTGTCGGCGAGACTTCTCAGCGTGATCGCGGATAAACAGCATGGATTCATGCCTGGTCACTCAACTTTGTCTCACTTGCTGATTTTTATTGTTTTATCTCTGAAAATTTAGAATCCGGTTATCCAGTTGATCATGGCAGGTTACTTTCCAAGCTGTGGAACTGTGGCATCAAGGGTACTGTCCTTAAACTATTATCATCCTATCTCACGGATCACCGTCAAGCCGTTAGGATCAACGAATGTGTTACGCCATCGGTTCATGTTACGTCTAGTGTTCCCCAGGGATCTCATCTCGGTCCTTTTTTGTTCTTATTGTATGTAGGTACCCCACCGATAGATGTCGGTACGTCCGACCGCGGGGAGAGAGAGAGAGCAGCGCCAGCTGCGAGCGAGCGCCAACGCCGCCGTGGAGTTCCGTTCTGACCATGGTACATGTCAGACGCGGTAGAGAGAGAGAGAGAGAGAGACAAATAAAGTGCTTTAGTCCAGGAGAAGAGCCTTCTTCTTGGTCTCCGACCAGCCCTCTCCTACATTGGTGACCTCGAGTGATTCTTCACGACAACACAGCCACGGCATCTTCAACAAAACGAAACAGAGAACAGTGCACGCGTCTCCGCGACTCTCTCTAGCGACGTCGTCTTTGTCTCACACGCTCGCGGACAAAGACACGCTGCGATTCCGTCAGATAACGCGCATCGCAGTCCTTCCATGTGTACGCTGGCACGCCGATGCACACGAGAAGAGCCACAAAAAAGAAAGTCGACATCAAGACTTCCTCGACACGCGTCGAGCGCGGCAGCAACAGGTCGACAAGAACGCCGCCATTTTCTGCGCAACTCGACGTTGCGCAACGACGACGGACTGTTGCAGGACAACAAGGCCACGATGGTGCAAGGGAACATCGACAAGGACTTTCTCCTTCCTTCCGGCATCATTGCAGTGGGTTTATTATTTTTTTCGTCGCTGGATACGCGTGAAGCCACCGACACCGGCGACTTCACCGAGGGATTTTCATCAATCCTGTCTTGCGTGAAGCCACTGACACCGGCGTCTTCATCGAGAAGTGCAACATCCCCTCGACAACGCAGCGGTAAAATTCTTCTCATCATTTTACGCGGCGATTCACGCGTGAATCGCCATTTTATTTTATTTTATCAGCAGGAGTTCCAGTAGATACTACTTCCGGACTGAGTTCCTCGCAAGCGATACTACCTGGGCGTCATCAACGCGGCCGATCTGCAGATAAACGTCAAACAAGCACGAACGCGTTGAGTTCTGCAACGGCTCCTTTCGTTGTTACTGCCTCCCGGACTGAGCTCCACGCGGGAGGTACAGCAAAGCAACCACGTCAGACTCTAGCGTACCCGCTGTTCTTGAACTAGCGTGAACAACGAACAAGGTAAAGAAAACTCTCCAGCGGTGACAATCTTAGGTTAGACGCGAGGCAGACAGACATTGCTTTGTTCATGTATGTACCTGCGAGTACATTTTAGTCATTTTGATAATTTTGTACGTCTGATCTGCACTCAAGGTTAGATTAGACACTGCCCCTCACCGCACATGAGTAAACGTGACTTGTATTTACGTCTCAGATCGGGTAAGCAGGTTCCTAAATTATCCTTCCCTACAAGTCACGCCAACAAGAGGCTTACAAAATCAATAAAAATGACGTTTCCAAGAACACCAATCAAGCCACAAAATACAGATGAAGACAACGAGACCATGGTCACTACATCGAGCGAAAGCCTACACATTCAGACACCCCCAGTCACAACGATGGAAAATACAGATCAACCTGCAAACACATCAGGGTCAACAATCTTCGCTCACATAGACTCTACCGAGTCGACAGCAGGGTCTAGCCAAAATTACAATGGCCTTCTAAACGCCTTCGCTTTCGGCACAGGCCAGCAACAAGGTGCCACAGGGCCCAACTTTAACTTCGGGTTTCCTAACCAACAACACGTGTTCGCAAACACAGCATCGTCTACGTCGTCTCCAGGAAACACGCAAACGTTCTTCGGAGCGAAACAATGGCCACAGACGACAGACTGTCGCAGAATACGCATACGTCTAGCTCAGGGCTAGGTGCCTACAAAAAACCAAGTTGGCAGAATCAAGACAAAACTGCCAACGAGCACTGACAATTACGAGAGAAGAAGACCACCGAAATAAATGCCGAACAGATCATGGAATCTGTCGAGCACAAGGTAAAGAGTGGCATAGAAGAAATGAAGGATTATATGGATAAATGCTTCGCCACTTTGTTCGCGCACCAACAAGCTTCATCCGATGAAGACAAGGGTGTACCCACGACCTCGAGTTCACCTCAGGTCACGACGATAGCGAATCTGTCAAACTTCACTACAGCAAACACTACTTGCTGAACACAAGGAGCATGCGAAAGCGCTCCATCGACCGGGTTTCCTCATCAGCAGCCTTACATGCCGCCATACGCACCAGTTTCATTCCCAGGCACACAGCCAAATATGGGGGTAGGTTTCCCAACACAGGGAAATCCAGTATGTGGTCAACAGTACAACGCATCTGCGGCAGCAAGCACCAGGCACTTGCTATTTTGGTCGTTCTATAAGCACGATCCGCAAGGCTGGTTTAGGCAACTAGAGGATCTATTCTCAACAAGCAAAGTCACGGAAGACGAAATAAGATTCAACTTTGTCGGCAGGTACCTCAGCCCAGACATTGACCACGAGATCCAGTACAAAATGAACACTCTCGTTAGAGGACAAAAGTACCTGCAACTGAAGAAAATTCTCACCGACAAATACGCTGAGACTCCAAAGCAACAGATGGACAGGCTCTTCAAAGACCTTGAAATCGGTGCAAAACGACCATCAGATTTTCTCGCAGAGATGATTAGCTTGGCACAAAACCGAGTGCCAAGAAACACAGTCATCCAGCTCTGGAAAAACAGATTACCATCTCAGGTTCGCCGGATGGTATGGAACTACAAGGAAGAATCAGAGCTTATCAAGAGTGCAGATATGGCATATGAGGTGCTACAACAATCTCACAATATCAATGCCATGAAATTCGGCAACCAGCCGGATACTTCAATCAGAGACACCATGGAAAGGCTGGACGAGCTGATTGCGGAAATCGAAAAAACGCCGAACTCACAACCAAATGGTCGCTCAAGACCCAGTTGGCGAAACAACTCTCGCAACAAAGCGAACAACAAGCGCGGTACCACACCGAATAGATCTAAATCCAGGTCATGTACCAACGGCTTATGCTTTTTCCACAACGAGCATGGCAAAGAAGCTCGCAACTTCCAGCTTCCCTGTACCTGGAAACGTGGTCCTGGACAAGACTACAGGGTGAGAGATCCGACAGACTCTAAAAAGCCGGAAAACTAAAGCATCTTGCTGTTAAAGAGACTGACAGCTGGTTACCTAATACCGCACGTCTCCACACGAGAGACATTCTCTCAACCGACCTGTTCTTAATAGATACAGGTGGGGATATTTCGGTGGTACCAAAGCCAACCAACTGGTAAGGTAAGTCAATTGACCTCAAGCTCTATTCAGTCAATGGCTCCGCCATCAACGTCTACGGCACCGTACTTCGTGAACTTGACGTCGGATTGCCCTACAGACTTACATGGAACTTCAAAATTGCAGATGTTCCGCATTCAATCATCGGAGCCTATCTCCTCACACATTACCATCTGCTACCAGACCTCAAAAACAAAAGGCTGGTATACGGTAATCAATTTACGCATGCGCCTGCGTTTATCAATCGCACAGTGAGCACGGCGTCCCAAGCCAGAAAAGCTCAGGATAGCGAAAGCAGAATTTCGCAGGATGGTCGAGCAGGGCATCTGCCGCCCATCAAACAGCAACTGGGCAAGCCCACTGCAAATGGTACCGAAAAACAACAAGATACGGCCGTGCGGCGACTACCGCAAACTTAGCATTGTTACGGTACTCGATCGCTATCCAGTGCTATACATGCACGACTGCGTGGCATTTTTACATGGCAAAAACATTTTTTCGGCTCTGGATCTGCGTCAGGCGTATCATCAGATACCCGTCGCACCAGAAGATATTCCAAAGACGGCAGTCATTACGCCCTTTGGACTCTACGAGTTCCCAATCATGACGTTTGGCCTCCGCAACGCGTCACAGACGTTCCAGCGCTACATCAACTCAGCGCTTGGAGATCTCGATTTTGTCTTCGTCTACATAGACGACATTTTAATCGCTTCAACATCGGAAGAAGAGCACAAAAAGCACCTGGAAACAGTGCTTAGTCGTCTTAACGAGCACGAGCTGCAAGTCAATTTAGAGAAATGCAGTTTCGGCGTGTCAGAGCTCATCTTCCTAGGACATCTCATCACGCCTAATGGGTTAAAACCAAACCCAGAGAAGGTCAAAGCAGTCAACGACTTCCCCCTGCCGAAGACGATAGAAGAGCTTCGCAGATTTTTAGGCCTAGTCAATAGTTACAAGCGACTTCTTGCGCACTCAGCAGAAACTCAACGTCACTTGAACGAGTTTCTCAAAGGTGCCAAGAAAAAAGACAAACGTCCTGTCCCATGGACCAAAGAAGCTGAGGCAGCATTCCAAAAGTGCAAAGACGACCTCGTCAGCCTTACGTTAACTGCTTTTCCCAGTGAAAATGCAGAGCTGCGTTTCATTTCCGACGCATCTGACACTGCCATGGGGGCATCCCTCAAGCAACGCTCGGGCGACTACTGACAACCTCTGGCATTTTTCTCGCAGAAATTTTCACCTGCGCAGATGAAATATGCCACCTACGACAGAGAGCTTACAGCGATCTATGAAGCCATCAGGTATTTTCATCATTACCTCGAAGGTGTAGAGTTCAAGACTTATACAGATCACAAACCGTTGATCTATGCTCTACAAGAAAACCATGACAAAATGCCTGCCATTCGCTCACGCAGGTTGTCGTACATCGCCCAGTACAACACGGAGATCTACTACCTCCCAGGAGAGGAGAATGATGTTGCGGACGCGATGTCCCGAATCAACGCTTTCACCTCCCCTACAATTTTCAACTGGAGCGATCCGGAACTTTTTGCCGATCCACAGATAAAAAAATTTCTCGCGAACATCAACGCATTCAAGCTGCCAACTATGTTCGACGCAAAGCAACTTAGCCAGGAACAAGCGAATGACAATCAACTCAAGGAGATCCTCGAAAACGCGAATCATCCGCTAAAGTCACGCAGAATTTTACTGCGACATTCACGAAAATGTCATTCGTCCTTAGATTCCGAAGAAGTTGAGAAAGGAAGTTTTTAACAACTTCCATTCACCGTCGCATCCTGGAGCAAAAGTGACAGCTCGAGTCATCCACCAGCAGTACGTGTGGCCTAACGTGAATCGCGACATAGCTAACTGGTGCAAAACATGCACAGCTTGTCAACAATCCAAGGTGACAAAATACACGAAGTTTTTGCCAAAACATTTCATAGCTCCAGACGCAAGATTCGACCACTTCCACTTGGACCTGGTAGGACCATTCGCAAGTAGTCACGGCTACACACATCTCCTCACCATCATCGATCGCTACACGAGATGGCCGGAGGCGATTCCAATTGCAGACAAAACTGCAGCAACTGTGGCTCGTTCATTTTACGACCACTGGATTTGCCGCTACGGCGCACCAATGACGATCACTACAGATCAGGGTGCACAATTCGAATCCAGGCTCTTCACTGAGCTACTGTCAATTCTAGGAATCAACAGGATTCGCACTACTGCATATCATCCTGCCTCCAACGGCATGGGGGAGCGCCTCCACCGGGACATCAAGACAGCCCTCATGTGCCATGGAGATAATCAAGAATAGGTTCGTTTACTGCCGACAGTCATGCTCGGACTACGCTCACGCATTCGTTTAGACACGGATGCTAGTCCAGCTGACCTGGTTTTCGGCAAGACAATGAGAATTCCCGGAGACTTCTCTCCGTTCACCAACGAAGAACCCAACGTTCGCACATTCTACAATGAATTTCGCGACGTCATGCACGAACCTCCCATTCCTCAGCTCTTCTCAAACAATGTTCCGATCACACAGTTGTTCTTACGTGACTTAAATTACCGTTTAAATAAGAATAAGTTGCGTGAAGTTTTATCAGCTCAGGGTTTCGAGGACGTAGAAAACAAGTCCCTCAAAAACACAAAATCGGGCTCTGTAGCGACCTTACTTCGTAAGTCTCTGGCATCATCCTGCAAGATTCAAGTAAAATCATGCAAAAAAGAGTTAATTTTCACAAACACCAAAGGGAAAGTTTCATGCATTAGGATCAGACTTAATCAATTTTCCAGTCACAACGCATTGCTACCCACGCAATCGTCTTCTAAAAAAATATCAGTATTACCGCAGGCTCTTTCAAGTCTGTTGGACTGCCCTCAAGCAGCAAATCACTTGTTATCAAACGATATTTACAACTTCTACATAGCTTCTTTCAAGAATCTTGGAGAACAATATTGGAAACGGTCCCGCATAGTCCAGACCAGTATATGCGAAAGCTCGCTGGGGAGTAACACGATATTATGAAAGCGGTGCCATTTGCTGCTGTACACTCTGAGCAGCGTAGCGAATACATCTATGGCAGCGCCGATAAACTCCTTGTACAACTCTTAACCCACGAAAAATCCAATACGTCCTGTTGAGGGAACTGAGCATCAGCTGGATACCTCTATGAAGAGTCTGACAATGTACCTCCTCAATCAACCTCTTGACTATAATACTGGAAGCTGGCAGTATAATTGAGTGCTTTTCATCGTACTGCAAGAACGAATGCTGCAATCGGCCTCCAACTCGGAGCAAACCCTGTGGACAAATAAATGGTGCCAGCCGCAGCAAGTGACTGCGAGATGACAATCGTTGTTTACTTCTGAGACACCGCAATTCCTCTTCGTAGTGCTGACTTTGCACATAACGAATCAGACCGACTCGAGCAGCCTCCATCTCCTCAGCAGTAAAATGTCCAGTGCAGCGATTTCCTCTGGGTTTGCTTGCATTCGAACGCCATCTGTAAACACAAGCCAAAATTCGCAACATCTTCGGGAAACTCGAAAACTTCTCCAAGTAAGCCAGCGCCTGCGATTCCCGATTTTCAGAGACCTTCTTCTCAACAGAGACCTGCGCATTCGCTACGTCTAAGGAAATATCTACCTGTCATCTGTCAGTTACCTTCCTCCAATCGTTCCTGATCCATTCAGGTCCTTCCCACCACAGGGAAGACTGCTGAAGCTGCTCCGACGAAAAACCTCGAGTCGCGCAATCGGCTGGATTGTCTTCCGACTTAACATGACGCCATTGCACCCCAGGCAGAGTAGTGATCACCTCACTGACTCTGTTAGCCACGAACGTTTGCCATCTCGATGGGTGGCCCTTCAACCAATCTAAAACTACTTTGGAATCAGTCCAGCAATGCACTGAATCAGGCTTCAATAAAATTCCATCTAATAGGTGCTTCAACAATCTAACCAACAGCACCGAGCCACAAAACTCCAATCTAGGCAGACTTTCAGTTTTAATAGGAGCAACTTTCGTTTTGGACATAATCAACGCCGATCTTTGTCCTGGAATCACCATATACGCCGCAGCAACGAAAGCTCTCTGCGATGCGTCAGAAAACCCATGCAACTCCCACGAAGTTTGCGATGAGGAGCCAAACCAACGAGGAATGCGCAACTGAGCCAGTTCAGGAAGATCCAACCTCAACGTCTGCCATTGTTTTAGAAGTTCTCCGGTGAGAGGTGAGTCCCAATCGACACCATTAATCCACAAATCCTGGAGCATGAGTTTGGCCCTGACTAATACAGGTGACAACCAACCAAGTGGATCAAACAACCTCGAAATCTCCAACAGAATCGTTCTCTTAGACACAACCTTTGGATAAACTGGAATCTTAACCTCAAAACGAAACGAATCGCTCGATGGTGTCCATTTTAGGCCCAAAGCAGAAACTGCCTCATCCCATTCAACAGCGAACTCTTTCTGCTTTTCCGCCTGGATATCCTCCACGATAGCCGAACTGTTTGACGCCCATTTACCCAACTCCATACCTGCTGACGACAGAAGCTTGATCAGCTGATTTCGAATCTCAATGGCCTCAGACTCAATGCCCGCGCCTACAAACGCATCATCTACATACATGTTGTGTCTGAGCACCTTCGCTGCCAAGGGAAACTCTGAACTTCCCTCACTCGCCAACTGAAGAAGAGTTCGAATTGAGAGGTATGGAGCGGAGCGCGTACCATACGTAACAGTCAACAAACTATAATCTTCGATAGTCTTCGAAACGTCAGAACGCCAGACTATTCTTTGCCAATCAACGTCATCTGGGTGAATGAGGATTTGCCTAAACTCCTTGACGATGTCAGCCGTAAATACAATCTTCGAAAATCTCCACATCGAAATAATAATCGAAGTAATTTGCGACCAGTCAAAAGAATATCGTTCAGCGATATCTTTCCAAAAGAGTCATTAAAAACGACACGAAATTTGCCTTCCGGCCCCACCTCAGCCGAGTAAACTGGGTGATGAGTAAAATAGAACGTATTGTCCTTTCGATGCGAACTATTTATAGGCTCCATATGACCTAAAGTCAGATACTCCTCCATGAATTTCCTATAGGCACCATCCACCCTAGAATCCTGCGCTCGACGCTTCTCTGAGCGGAGCAAACATGCCACAGCAACCTGCCTCGTGTGTGCAATAGAAACCTATGACAACTTCTCAGAGAATGGCAAGCGAACGACAAATCTGCCCTTAGAATCTCGGTAGACAGTATCCGCGAAATAATCTTCGCAATACTGATCCTCCTCGGACAAAACTTTTGAAGTGGAAACCTCCTCCATCTCCCAAAACCTCTCTAACAATGACGAAACCGAAGGCTCCACTTCCACATGACAGGCCTGAGCAGTCTGAGATCCATCAGACTCAGTACTAGGAGACGCCCTACCCGTCAAAATCCACCCAAAAACGGTCTCCTGAGCAACAGGAGTATCAGCTGCACCAACTCTAAGCCCTGGCCGAATGATAGCAGCGTACATCTCTGCGCTGAGCACGCAGTCTACGCGCTTTGAGCGAGCAAAATCTGGATCAGCAAGCTGCAAGCCCCTGATGTGATCCCAATTGGATACTTCAACCTCCTCTCGCGGCAAAAATCCCGTTACCTCTCTCAACACCAATGCCGAAAACTCCAAACAAAATTCTGAGTTCAACCTGGATTTTAATTGAAGAAAAACTTCACCCTTTGACACCGCTGAAGGACCTGCACCGACACCAACCACAGACACAGACACGGGCTTAATTTTTGCAGACAGACATTGCACAACTCTGTGAGTGACAAAAGAGATCTCTGCACACGGATCAATCAAGCATCTAGCGTACATCGAATTACCATCTACGGATTGAAGTAAGACCTTGGCCGTGGCCATCATCCGGGTCCTACTCACCACTGTTGTACTCGCTGATACCTCCAGCATCTTTGACCTGCCAGGCGCGCCAGAAGAACCCTTCTGAGCTGTCGCATTTGAAGAATCCGCAGCCTCTCCTCCATGTCGTCGATCCGAGTGAATCTTTGTGTGGTGTGTGCCCTTACAAATGGCGCAACGACTCTGAGAGGTGCAATCAGCCAAAAAATATCCAGATTTCAAACAATTGAGACACAATCTCTCCTTTTTACAATGTTCAAAACGAGCGGAAGCCGACATACCAGTGAACCTTGGACACGCTTGAAGCTGATGAGGACCCTTACATAGGCTACATTTTACAAAGGCATTGCGATTGCCCTTACCAGACGACGTGTTAGTTGCGTTGGCTGAGACTGACTCGCGCCGAGACGAACGATTCGAACCATTTCCCTTCTGACTAGACTGTTTGTTAGGCGACTCCGCACCACCATCTGCATCCGGATCAAGCGATGACGCACGCGTCTCGAGAAAATTTGCGAGAGCTGAAAATGTCGAAAAACCTACCACCGACTCTTGCGAAATACGCCAACCTTCTCGCGTATCATTATCCAACTTGCGCTCGACCATATGGATAATCCAACTGTCCCAGTGTTCGCACGGGCAACCAACATCCTTGAAAGTTTTAAGCGCGGCTTCCGCCTTATCCAGTAACTCGATCAACTCTCCGGATGATTTCCGCTTAACCGGTTTCATATCGATCAGCAATTCCATATACGTATGCATGCGTCTCGTAGGGTTATCGTACCTGCGCATCAACTTTTGCCAAGCCAAGTCAAAACTAGCACCCGTCAACGGAAGACCCCTTACTCTGAGCGCTGCAGGCCCTTCAACCGAGTCTACTAAATATTGCATCTTTATGGCATCCGGCAAATTGACCTTGTTTTTCACCATCGAAGAAAATTGCTCCTTGAAGGTCTCCCATTCCTCGGCTTTTCCGGAAAATTTCTGGATATGACACTTCGACATCTTCGCAAACTCCGACGAACCCAGAACAGGTGGTGCGGGCAGGACCTGACTATTTTGCGCGACTGCAGCGTTTACCGGTGGCCTCGCGGCGATTTCTAAATCTTCAATTGACTGAAGCACATCCGCTTTACTCTCCACATAACTCGACTCAACCTCGAGATACTCGTCACTTTTCCGTACACAATACACCTATTGCCACGATAATGCACGCTCTGCTACCAATAATTATAGTCTCGCGAAATAGGAAGAGACTTGTGGATCTTGATGGACTAGTTGGCAATAAAAAACACTATTGACAGTTAATGTGAACTGATAATCGTAAAAAAGGCACCTTTATTGAATATAGTGTGTTTTTACAAGTGTTCAAATCTAAGGAAAAGAAGTGAAAGTTAAAGTATTAAAGTACCGACGCGTGAACAAACGATATTGTTTACGGACGACACTGTGAGGCAAGTACGAGCGCTCACAGTGATTCGGTAATACGTACTGACTATACAATCAGCGAGAGCAGCAGAAGACCGCTCGCGCAACAGTCGGAGAGAGAGAGAGAGAGAGAGAGAGAGAGACAGAGTAGGAGCGAGCGAGCGCGCGTTGCCATGGCAACCCCCTAATCGATGCCGTGTGAGCAGGCAAATACATTCGAATTCGCGACAACGGCTCGCTTCTCGAACCTTCTAGCTCTCTCTCTCGGCGTAACTGTCTAATTTTCGAACAAATTATTTTTCGCTGCAGAATTCTTATTGTTGTTTAAAACAACAATTTACAAAAATTTTAATTATTTCTTATATTAATATATAAAAAGTATTTTTCAACAATTGGATCTTATCCATTCTATAAATTTTCACTTTTGTGAATATTTTTCTATATTTAATACGATTTAAGTTGATTTGGAAGTTCATTATAAATATTTATTGCTTTCATATAGCTATTTTTATTGCTAATTCTTTTATTAGTCTTAGGTATTAAGTATTTTTCTTAGCATCAGATTAACTAAGTATTAGATCATTATAATGCAGCTTCAAAGATACAAGAGCAAAAAGTTGTACAATATTCAGAGGATTGTCGTTTGATGGAAACTTATTTTTATTTATGATTTTTATAATTTTGTTTTTCAGCTTTTGAACTTGGTCTCGACTATTTCTATATGCTTCTCCCCAAGCAACAATACTATAGCTAATGATACTATGGAAAAAAGCATAAAACATCATTTGTTAGTATAACGTAAAAAGACATTTTAGAACCATAACTAGAACCCTTAGTTTTGACACAAACGCATTAAAAACAGGAAAGTAGTCGTTTTTTATCGTTTATACTAATTATCAATGGTCTATAAGGTTGCATGTCGATGAATATCATCTATTGTTGGTGCGGTCAATTTTACTTACGGAAGAGAAAACTTATTTTCGAGACTTATTCTTGTAATTTTCAGTGAAAGTAATGTCAGTAACCAATTGATTTAAGATACCGTTATCTCAAACATTTCAAGGACTTTTTTACTTATTTACAATAATCTATATTATTGATAATTTGACTAGACCAGATTGAGAATTCTACTCATTCCGAATATACCGCTCATGTGATTTTCCCACCTTAGGTTGCAATCAAAGACAATTCCTAGATACTTAAAACTTTCTACCCCAGTTATATTTTTGTCAAGAATTTTGATGTTTACTTAAGCTGGTACACTTCCGTCACTGCTCCCAAATGTCATACAAACAGTCTTTCCTACATTTAATGACAACTTATTTAATGCTAGCCACTCCGATATCACACTTAGAAAATTGTTCATGGTAACTTGGGCTTCTATCCAGTATCTATCTATTACCAGTAGCTATAATAGCAGTATCATCTGCATACGAAATTATAGCCTCGGGGGGGATCTCCTTCAATACATCATTTATGTATAGAATAAGAAGTAGAGGTCCTAAGATCGTCCCTTGTGGAACGCCTGTGTTAACCACAGAGCTATCGCTTTGAATACCGTCTATTAAACGGAGTAGCGGAAAGATATAATAGATCCGCAATGGATATGGGTAGATGCTTAATGCGCGAAGCCAAAATTCATAGGCACTACTGGCCCGAAATCACAAAAACGGTCGCGTATTTAAAAAATCGCACAATTGCAAATACAGCTGAAAATAAAACGCCATACGAAATATTCTTTGGTAGAAAACCTAATGTTGATCATTTAAAAATTTATGGCAGTCGAGTCTTTGTAAGAGTACCAGAAGCTTTACGAAAAAGCAAATGGGACGATACAGCACAACTAGGCGTACTTGTAGGCTATGTTGAAAACGGTTATAGAGCATTACTTAACGGTAGAATAATCAATGCAAGACATGTTCAAATAGTTGAAGAAAATACTCAATTAATTTGTCTAGAAAAATGCGATGATGAAAAAGATAGAGATTCGGAAAATAGCGAATCTATAAATAAAGAAAACGACATACTGGACAATGAATCCGAAATCGATGAAAATGAATATGATGTAAATTCAAATAAACGAAACACTCTTATCTCTACTCAGACCTTCGGGGAAAGTAGAGATAACGAACCAAATCTTGACGTTGTTAAAAACGCAAAAGAAACTGCAGAAAATTTAACTGTAAAAAGAACGTCCAATAGAAAGAAAAGTCCTATAAGTAGATATGGTAATCCTGTAACTCATTTCATTTATGTAAACCATATTGATGCAAATGTACCGAATACATTTGAGGAGGCGATAAACTCTAGCGAATATAAAAATTGGAAAATTGCTATGGACTCTGAAATAAATAGCTTAAATAAAAACAATACGTGGCAAATTGTTGAAAGACCAAATAATAAAAAAGTTATTGATGTAAAATGGTTCTACAAAAAGAAAAACAATAATGTTTATAAAGCTAGATTAGTTGTAAGAGGTTTTCAGCAAAGAGAATACATTGAAAATGTTTATTCGCCAGTTGGTAAAATGCAAACTTTGAAAATTCTACTGACATATAGTTGTAAAAATAACTTGTTTATTGAACAAATGGATGTTGATACAGCATTCTTAAACGGTCATGTCAAATCAGAAGTATACATAAATCAACCGAAAGGTTATGAAACAGATGACAATAAAGTTGCAAAAAGCACTATATGGTCTTAGAGAAAGCCCAAGAGCTTGGTATGAATGCTTCAATAAATTCATAGAAAGTTTAAATTTCGTAAGAAGCAATTATGATCATTGTTTATATGTAAATAATACAAGCAAAGATCCAATATATACAGGGTGTTTCATTTTAATCCGACCACGACAAAAAACAAATTGTAATTGTGATTTTTTTTAAATAGGAACCTCTATTTTTGACCTTGGAATCGGATAGAGCGGAAAAAATTACGTCGCAAAGGATATTTTAAGTTTGCTTTAGTGACCTTGAGAAGGTCAATTCAAGGTCAAATAAGAAGTATCAGCCTAAGATTGTTTTCCTTTCAATTTTTTCGTAGAATTATCATTTTGTTATTGTAATAAATATTAAGAGAATAATTGACTTAAAATGTGATTATGCTTTACTGACTTCAAAGCCATTTTGTAAGGTCAAAAGTGCAAAAATGCAATATCAAATGTTATGTGAAGTCCATATTTATATCCTAACTTTAGCGTTACCCAGGAACAACGACGTGGACGTAATAGGATTGTGTTCCCTTTGGGGTGCTTGATTAGAGTGAGTCCCCTTGCCTCTCACTTTTGCTCAAAATTCAACGCAGGTGCTCAAAGACACCACCATTTTGTTGGATACACAATTCAATTCGCTGCTGAAAATGTTCTACTGTTCTGAGTAATACAGCTCTTGGGATGTTTTCACAAGCGGTTTGAATTCTAAGGATCATATCTTCCCTTGTTGTAGTTTCATGTTCATAAACAACATCTTTTAAATACCCCCACAAATAGAAATCAGGTGATGTCATATCTGGAGATCTCGGTGGCCATCGAACACCCAAATCTCCACGTCCAGTGCGTCCAATCCACCTGTCACGATAATTTTGATTAAGATATTGTCTAACTATTCAAGCATAGTGCGCAGGAGCTCCATCTAATTGAATCCACATTCTTGCTCTTGTGTATAAATCTACCTCTTCAAGAAGTACTGGAAGACGTTCTCTCAGGAACTGTAAAAAATTATGGCCATTTACATTTTCATCGAAAAAGTATGGGCCTACAAGGTATCCGTTAACAATTACACACCAAACATTAAGACTCCAACGATTTTGGTTATCTATCTGCCTGTACCAATGCGGATTAACATTCGACTAATAATGATAGTTGTGTCGGTTAAGCTCTTCATTGCTTTTGAATTTTGCTTCATCAGAAAACATTACGTATTGAAAAAAGTGACAATCATTAGCAATCATTTGTCGTGCCCATTGGCATAACTGTAGCCTTAACCTCATATCAGCAGGTGTGAGATCCTGAGTCATAGTAATATGATATGGATGATAACGTTGACTTCTCAGTATTCTCCAAGCAGTAGCCATAGGTATACCACTTTGCCTTTGAATTTCACGCGTACTAACGTGGGGATTCAAATTAACCATTGCTAAAACGATCATTACACGAAGATCATCTTCGTTGTAATTACGACGTTCTCTAACCCGTGCTAGTTTCCCTTGTTGAGCTCTACGGTAAATCTCACGAATGGTTGTATGACTTGGATGTCTTCTATCGGGATATCGAATTCGATACAAGGCTGCAGCTTGTCGATAATTACGTCTAGATTCACCAAGAATCAATAAAATATCAACCCTTTCAGCGGCTGGATAATCAGCCGTTGTTAAAAATTTATAACAAGTTCAATAAAAAATTTTGTTTTTACCAAACTGAACAAATTAGATAGCTTTCGATGAGTAATAAATTTTAATAGAAAAAATAAAGGTCAATGAATGAAAAAGAGAAAATGTTAAACAAATGATATTACACAATCCTATTACGTCCACGTCGTTGTTCCTGGGCAACACTAAAGTTAGGATATAAATATGGACTCCACATAACATTTGATATTGCATTTTTGCACTTTTGACCTTACAAAATGGCTTTGAAGTCAGCAAAGCATAATCACATTTTAAGACAATTATTTTCTTAATGTTTATTACAATAACAAAATGATAATTCTACGAAAAAATTGAAAGGAAAACAATCTTAGGCTGATACTTCTTATTTGACCTTGAATTGGCCTTCTCAAGGTCACTAAGGCAAACTTGAAATGTCATTTCCGACGTAATTTTTTCCGCTGCTCCGTATTCCGAGGTCAAAAATAGAGGTTCCTATTTAAAAAAATCACAATTACCCTCAAATGACCTTGAAAATCGAGTTCAAGGTCAAAGGTGTTGGTGTCATTAGATGGCCCCTTTTGCCCCCTTCAACTTTTGTTAAGGTCATTTTTCGTTAAAATTAGTTTTTCCATGGTTTTTTGTCGTGGTCGGATTAAAATGAAACACCCTGTATACTAGTCTTTGTAGATGATCTCTTAATTTGTTGCAAAGATAAAAATAAAATAAACAAAGTCAAAACTAGTCTGATGAAAAGATTTGCAATGAAAGATCTAGGCAAAATAAGCCAATATATAGGTATTGATATAGATTACAGTGATGATAGACATAAGATAACTTTAAGTCAAACAAAATACATTGAATCTTTAGCTGTAAAATATAATTTAGAAAATGCCAAATTGTATGATACTCCAATGGACTCTAACCTAAAACTAGAGCAAACTAGTCAAACAGACGAAAGAATAAAATACAGAAACATAATTGGCGAATTATTATACATAAGTACAGTCACAAGGCCAGATATAGCGTATAGCGTAAAATATTTAACTAGATACCAAAGTTGCTACGCCCAAACACATTATAAATATGCATTAAGAATCTTAAAATATCTGTATAAAACTAAAGATCTAAAATTGACATATTGTGATAACTTGAAAAACGAAATATTAGACTGTATGGTAGATTCTGATTATGTAGGTGATAATGTGGATAGAAAATCTATAACAGGCTTTGTAATTAGATTATATGGAATTTTAATTTTTTGGAAAACGCATAAACAAAGTACTGTAACAAAATGTTCTACTCTTGCAGAGTACACTGCTATGTCAGAAGCAGTGACCGAGACGCAGCGTATTATTCGGCGACACTACACAATTCTGCACGAATAAGCAGCAAAATAATAGCCAAAGATACTCAGGTTATCTAACATTAACTTCAGATGGCCATGGTTACAACTCGATAAATTTTCAAAACGTGTAGGATAGGCCAATAATAAACCATCTGCGAGCGAACAGCACAACGAGGTTAGCTGGAAATAATTTAATTTCATCCACGGCTATGTTTAACAGACAAAACCAGGCTACCTTCAACCGACCTTCTACATTAGCACAAGAAGTCAATCTCAATAATTTAATATAATTACAAATACAAAATTTATCGAGAAATACGAGATATACAGGGAATGGTTATGTTAGCACGACACCACGTGAAATTCCGTCCAGGATTAATTATTTCATGCTACCGGAGGGGCAAAATAGCTACCTAAATAACGAAATAGACCATCTCACCTACAATTACCAATTAACAATAATAATAACGATAATCGACAACAATATAGAGGTGCGTACAATAATAACGAACAGCCCATTAACACAATTAACACAAGTTAATCGCACCTACTCACATTAACGCTTTTGACTTTATTTGCAAATAGGACTTAAAATACCCTGGAAGCCGCGACAAAGATAGTAAATAATGTTTAAAACGACTAAGGGAAGGGCAAAGGGCGCTTAATCATGCACATTTCGGATGATGATTTATTTAGAATATTGCCGTTTTTCCTTCAAGGGGTTGCCTTACAGTGGTACAGAATAAATTTGGATAACTGGGTCACGTTCGAGCAGTTTGAAAACGCATGGTGTGCACGTTTTTCAGACGCAGATTTTCATGGAAAACGCTCGACGCCGAATGCAAGGCGAGCGCGAGCCAGTCGCCGACTACCTCACGTATATCAAAGCAATGTTTAATCGCATGATAGCCCCGCTAGGACCAGTCCGTGAAATAAATCTAGTTCTCCGAAATATGCTACGGAGATTACAAACCTGAATCGATAAGTCCGAAATCTTCACGTTCCGCGAGCTGGAAGTTATAGCAGTACGTAAAGAGAAAGGCCTTATTATCGCGAGATCATATAAACCGCCTCTGAGCGCCGAACATTCTCTCCTACCGGACTTAGCTTACAAAGACCAACGCCCGCAGCGTAATACTAACGGGGTCACGTAAATCAGTGGGCAGAAAGACTCTATAGATTAAAAGTGATTATAAATTGTGTCGTGGAAAATGCGGAAAACGCGCACAATCGCCAAGCAAATTACTACGACAAAAATCACCGCAATCTTACTTACAAAGTAGGCGATTCCGTGTTAAAAACCGTGTGAAACTATATAAGAGACCATACACGGTCACAAAAGTTCTTTCACCACTGGTGTACGAGTTAGTTTCGGCAGACAACCATATAGTCTCAAAAATACACATCTATGACCGAAAACCTTACTCGCAAAATACCTGCATCCCTGAATAGACACCTCAGGCTACCTTTCATTGTCATCATAGATAACATTTACTATCACAACATAAGGTTACCTACAACGTTCACTAATAAACTGTATGCGGACACTGGCTACCTTATTTGGATTTATTGATTATCTTGTTAT
The DNA here is from genome assembly GCA_037356405.1 of Nasonia oneida. Taxonomy (NCBI): domain Eukaryota; kingdom Metazoa; phylum Arthropoda; class Insecta; order Hymenoptera; family Pteromalidae; genus Nasonia; species Nasonia oneida. The sequence goes on along the minus strand of JAZHPH010000562.1, from coordinate 8,648 downwards.
GTAAGTACACGAACATTTAAACACACGATAATTGTCATATCGCGTTATAGGCGAAGCTGGTTATCTAATGTAATTGTAAAAACTAGATCAACGAGGGTTATCTTACTGCTGATTACAAACTCACACCATGGAAAGTCAGCAAGAGCCAGACACAATGACAGAAGAGAAAGAAAGGCTTCTTATATAAGTCGATTCTGACGACGCTATTACGATAGACTCGGACATCGAGGTACTGTCGCTACCTCCACCGTCAGCGGCGCCCGCCGATGTAGGTGAGCCTGGGCCAGGCTCTCTGCCACGGAGGGGGGAGTCTCCCGAGGATGACTTTGATTTCATTCCTCTTGAGAACGCTGATAACGGTGCAGCACCATAACAGCTGAAGACGCTGATGAGGTGAACTCGACGGCAACCACTCCCAGAGCCCGCTCACCTGACACCCTAAACGACCGCATGGAGGGCGATTTCGACCACAATTACCTGCAAGCCCAGAGCCAGACCCTATGGAAGAAGAGGAGACCAACGAGCGCCCAGAAGATACCCAGAGGCGCAAGGAGATCGAACGCTTACGTCGTATGATCAAGAAGCAAACACCAGACAATCCTCTACTTCCCTTGCTGGGACACGAGGCGGAAGTGGCCGAATTCTTCTACGAAAACCCGCCCATCCTGTCGGATTTCAACAAGTTCATAAAAAACATCGTCGAAAAAGTCAGACAAAGACCGTGCATACTCCGGGGATCTCTATGCATTGGAAAATCAGAAGTACTACCTCGCGCACCGAGAAGAAGCACGATGATCTACGAGCTCAACCCAGGGGTGGACCAAGACACGCAAACCATCGCGGTTCCACAAGTTACCTCGGAAACGCAAACCACGCTCAGAGAACCTGCTCAGCTTCTGCAAAGCTCCATCGCAACGCAGACTCCGAAGCTGAATTTCACTCGACCGTCGCTAGTTTCCACCGCAACGCAGACCCCGTAGCTGAACTTCGCTCAACCGTCGCTAGTTTCCACCGCAACGCAGACCCGACCCGAAAATCTAGCTGGATCCCTGCAGGCCTCCACCTCGGTGCAGATCCAAGCCGAGGTACACGTCGAAGCCGTAGCTCCGAACACCCGCCGGAGTTATCCACAGATATCCAGACACCTCCAACTACACCCAACGAGGCAGCATCGGAGAGACCGTTCCCGCCAAGGAACGAACAAGCCACCGAGAATGACATCGAGAACGCTGGGGCTAACGCCATCGTTGACATCCCGATGAAAGTCGAGCCGACAATACCACCTGCGCAAGCAATATCCGGAAGACGCGCGAGAGATCCCACGCTCACTGGGTGGATGCGCATTAATGGCCGTGACGTCAACGTCCTGCCTTTGCTATGTTTCAATTGCAGTAGACGCCATCATTACCGCAATTGCCTACATCCAGCTACCGTCTTCTGCTACCGATGTGGCCGCAGGAACGTCACAGTATGCGACTGCTCACATTGCGCACCAGGTTAGCGAGAGGAAGGGCCTTACATCAGGCCTTATCTCCTATTAGGGAGCGTAGAAGAAGAGATGCAATCATCCAATCTTTAAATATAGACACACACATCCATCGGAGAGGCTGCAGAGTGAGGAAAAAACTACTCCCTTGGAAGGAAAAACTTTTTCCTCCCAAGGGAGTAGTTTTTTCCCGCTGCTAAGAAAAACTCGATTTTCCATTCATTTTACATGCATGGAAAGTGGCCTTTTTAGTGCACGTATCGTGAAAAATATATTTTTGATTATGTAACTAAATCTCCAGAAAATGAAAAAATGATATTCATTGATGGACCTGGTAGTACATAAAAAACATTTTTACACAATACTTTATTATTATTTGAGTCAACGAAAACAAATTTTGTCAATGGCTTGGACTGGAATCGCTTTAAATTTATTACCCGGAGGAATGACAAATCATAAGACTTTTAAATTACCATTGGATTTACAAGACATAAAAATAGCAAATTTGAAACATCCATGTGATAAGAACAAAATTAGAGAATGCGAAATTATAATTTGGAACGAAGCTTCTATGATTCTTAAAAAAGCTTTGGAAATTGTTAAAAGGTAAAAGTAATGACATCTGTAAAAAAATGTATGGTTCTAATATATCAGTTGTCACGGGGCAACTGGGCTTTAGCGCGACAGCCGCGAAGATGCTGTCGCGTCAACGAGGAGGATGACTCACTCTTTTTATCTCCGCACGGCTATCCCTCGATGATGCTGAAGTCGGCAACGGACGTTAGCCGTCGGTGCAATGCCGACTCCGTACTATGCAGCCGGGTTGCCTCGGTGTACAACTGCGCTTTCTTCGCGTATAGAGTCTCCGGCCAGGCGCGCGCTTTGTAGCCGCGCCGCAATGTAACCGGCTTTACTCTACCGGGTTCATCGGAAGGACGCAACGGGGATACGGAATACATACTCATTCATTCGTGTACAATTGAAAGATGGCTATATTCTTCAAGACGTTGGTACAATAGATCGCGCGTCGCAAGAGGACGAGTTCGCACTCGCGGCTCGTACTGGAGACGAGCCGACGACTCGGTGGCAGCGAGTCTCGGCCTCGGGGTCTGCAGCCGATTCGGTGGTCTATAAATCGCAGAATAGCTAAGGTGACGAACTTACAGTTTCGACGCGCGCGTTGGTTTCTCGGTCGCCGCGTATCCGTCGGCTGTCGACGGGGAAAAGTCCTGGGTGGCCGGGAAGCGTCCCTCCGGCTGAAGCAATGACGTGCTGGGATACCCCGGGTGCTCAAGGTGATGGTGGCTCGGGTGTGCTCCTCCAGCGGATGGTCTCTGGTCGTCGATGCTCTCTCACGTCTCGTCGATACGGGTAATCGCAGGTGGTATACCGGTAAAAGGTTTCACACATCTTCACTGTACTCGCGCTTGTTCCTATCTGTTCTCGCGCGCCGAGTCCGCGCGCGCTTCCCGAGTATCGCCGAGCTGGCAACGTCGCATCACGCATGAAATGGTCGCGCGACGCGGCGAGCGCGCGAAATACGAATTCGCGTTCGCTCGTCACACCCCCCTTCCAGACGCTGTGCAGCCCTGCGAAGCAGCTCTGCAACATCGTCGCGCGCCTGACTTGGTGAAGCTGTAAATGGGGTAATGACAAGGTAGGAAGGATCGTTGTAGCGAAAGAAAAACACGGTCTAGAAAACTAAGGTACTCTATTCCCTTCAACTCCATTCGTCTTCTACTTCTTCTTGTAATCCCGTGGTGTCGACAACAGTATCTCCTTGTGGCGCTTCCACTCCGGGCACTGGTGAGATCGTCGCACTCCCGGATAGCCGCACACCTAACAGCGCGGTTCCTCTGCCCTCTTCTTCTTGAGGTACTCCGCGCACTGCTGCTCCTTCTGGCGGGCCACTTCTTCCTCATGGCGCGCACGCGCAAGGTGTGCTTGCTTCTCGAGGCACGCCTTCTCCTTCAGGCGTTCGCGCTCCTCGCGGAGCCGGTCGAGACGCTCCTCTGCCTCGAGCGAGCGGCGACGGTCTTGCCTCCGTCGCACAGTGGTTTCAAAATAAAAAAAATGGGACAAATTCAGTCTTAGATCGAGTATTCAATAAAATCTATTTTTTTAAATTGAAAGCATATCTTGATGTATCTAGGAATGAAATAGGATACCGCTTTTTTGTATTATAAACCCGCATATAAGGTTAAAAAATCGATAAAGTTAACCTAACATGAAATCATTATTTCCGCAATTTATTAAATGATTAAGAACAAAAATTTATTCTCTATTATTGGAGGGGTTGATTTTTGATTTATTGTATTTCCGACATCGGATTCGGATTCAGCGTCGAAAAATACATCAAAAATCCATATCTTTACTCGCCTATCAAAAATAAGTTGATATTATGAGAAAAAGGACGGTATTTAAGCTATTTTAGGGGCTGATTTTAGATTTATTGCATTTCCCACATTGGATTCAGATACAGCGTCGAAAAATACATCAAAAACCCATATCTGCACTTATTTGGAGAATAAATTTTTGTTTTCAATCATTTTATAAATTGCGGAAATAATGATTTCATTTTAGGTTATCTTTATCGATCCTCGAGCCTCGCGTCTAAGTCCGTCGAAGAATGGCAATTCGAGGTCGTCGCTTCACACCCCGGTTAGACGCACTTCGAATTAATCCTCGGCTCACGGAAAACACGAAACTTAGACAAAGGAAAAACAACTTGAAAACGCGTCCTTCTCGACTCAATGCTAGCTGCGGAATGTCGCGCTGCGCGTCTCGACTCGCGCGCTCAGTCCCGCTCTCCGCTCGCGACTAATCAGCGCGCTCTCCCCTCGGGCCGCAACGTCGGCCGACGAGCCTCGCAGATCGCTGAAATTGCGCTGTTTCTGCGGGATTGCCCCTTCTCTCGCGGACCTCGCTCTCTTCGCCCGCCCGATTGGCCGCGCCGTTGCCGCGCGCGTCTTCACTCACTCTCTCTCTCATACACACGGACAAGAATTCGATGCTCTGTCGCAGCAGAGCTACACTTCGCGCCCGCGACACTCTTTCCCGGAATCCTCTCCCCTCGCTGGTCTTCTGCGAACTCTCGACTATTCCTCGCTTGTCGGCGATTCCCTCGAATTTCCTTGTCCTCGTGTTGACGTTCCTTCTCCTCTCTACTCGCACAAAAACAAAGAAAATCGCGATTAATAATTGCGAAAAGCAATTATTATTTACCGGGAAAGAGCGGTTTTGCGACGGATAACGTACCGTCGCACGCTTCGTCGTCTACTTCGTTGCCTGTCCCGTCTTCTGCGGTATCGTAGAAGATTTTCATCTCCTCCGCCGGCACCAGCTTCTCGATTTTTCCGTCTTTGCCGGTTAGCTCGATTGTGTTTGAGCCGACCTGTGCGGTGATGGTGTACGGGCCTACATACGGTAAAGCTAGTTTCGCCACTATTCCGCCGGCAGCTGACGACAGTATGTGCTTTCTCTTGGCGACGACATCGCCGACCTTGAAGGTCGCCGCTCTGCGACGAGCATCAAAATATGATGTATCTCGATCTTACGCTTCGCCAGACAGAGATTTTGCTCGCTGGTGTAAAGCCGGTAGCTTGGCGAGGCGAGCTTGCCAATCGCCCACGGCTCCCTGTCTCGCAGCTTCTTGGTCTTCTTTTACTCTGAGCGACGCTGGCATTGCTGGTTGTCTGCCGAAATTCAGCATTGCAGGCGAGGCACCTGTAGCCTCGTGCGCCGCGGTATTAAACGAGAATGCGATCTCGCTGAGATGCTCATCCCACGCTCTATGATTTTCTTCCGCGAACGGGGCGATCCCTCTCTTGATCGTTCGGTTTACCCGTTCAACTGGGTTAGCTTGCGGATGGTACGGCGGTGAGTACGAATGATGGATGCCTTGAGCCGACAGGTACTCGTTTATCGTTTTATTTCTGAATTCGGTGCCGTTATTGGAACGAAAGATCTCGGGCGCTCCGAATCTCAGAATGGCTCTTTCTTTCAGTGCTGCGAGTATCGATTTGCCGTTTGCTTTTTGGACAGGTATACACTCTATCCACCGAGTGAATAGATCCTGGAAGACCAGTGCATATTCATGACCTTTGGCTGACTGTGGCAAAGGGCCCACGATATCCCCTGCCACCCACTGCCAGGGTTTTCGCACCACGTGCTTGCCCAGCTGGCAGAGTCGACAATGCTGTACGTATCTTGCTAGGTCTTGATACACTCTTGGCCAGAAATACTTTTCCGTCACTCTCTTGTGTGTTTTTTCGCGGCCGAAATGTCCAGCCGTCGGCTGATCATGACATTCTTGTCGCACTTGCAGTCGTTTTTCCGCCGGGACGACGAGCTTCCAGGCATCGTCGTCGTCTCCCATGGCTCCCGTGATGTCAGGGTCCGGCCTACGATCTTCGTGTAGCTACCGTCTGCTAGTTTGGCGCTGCGACCGTGGCTCGGCATGAGTTGCCGTCCCAGTGCGCTCGCTAGCTGCAGTCCGATCGGCCCCGGAAATAGAAACGATAGTAATGCTGATTCGAAATTAATAAAGTATGAATGATTTATGTATGAATGATGGTCTTTGTAATGGAACAAGATAAAAAGTTCTTGAACTATACAAATATAATATTAAAGCAGAAATTATAACAGGCGAAAAAAAGGAAATATAGCTTCTATTCCTCGAATAATTTTAGACACTGGAGAATATACTTCCTTTCCATTTATTTTATTTCGTCGACAATTTCCTATAATTTTGGCATTTGCAATGACTATAAATAAATCTCAAGGACAAGTTGAGTTTCACTCAAGGTCGAGTTTTGAAATGATCGGAATTTACGTACATAGACCTTTGTTTTCTCATGGTCAGTTATATTTAGCTTTATCTCGATGTAAAAATATTCATTCAAAACAAAACAGATGATTGTAATGTAATTCAAAATATTGTCTGGAAAGAAATATTCAAATTGTAACCCGGCTGAAAATAATCATATGATATGATATGAGTGCTCATATGATTATCATATGAGAAATCGTATGAGTGCTCATATGAAAATCATATGATTGTCATATTATATATCGCAAATTCTCATAAAAATAAATAATTTGTTTACCCCTACTTGATACTTATTAATTATCTTTCTTGCACTGCTGATTTGTAAGTTGCATCAAGAATTTATTTTTACATAAATATTACATTGAAAAAAATCCGGATTAGTAGAGATTTGAACCCGGAACCTCAAGCTTATGAAGCAAGCGTTTTACCACTGAGCACTTCGTTGATCATTCGCTGGAAGGTCGCACCAGCGTAGGCTAAACCAAATGGCATACGCGTGAATTGGAATAAATCTAGCCCAGGAACTGTAAACGCCGTTAGAGGTCTCGCCTCCGGTTTCAACGGTATTTGATGGTACGCGCTGCTAAGGTCCAACGTCAATATGTACTTCGCTTTCTGCATTTTACGAAGGACATCATCCATGTTAGGTAATGGATATGCTTTTACAGCCTTTGACAGCGCATTAACTTTCCGGAAGTCGATGCAAAAACAATATTGCGTACGCTTTGCGCACCATCACTACTGGGCTTGACCAAGCACTGTCAGAGGGTTCGATGATTCCTGCAGCAAGCAACTCTCGTACTTGTTTATACATCTCCTCCTCTATTTTTGGCGACACAGGTTAATACTTCTGTTTTATCGGCCTGGCCGATCCAACGTCTATCCCGTGCTCAATCAACTGCGTCCGTCCGATCGAACGGTTGGATTTAGGCAGGATGCTGTCCAGCATTCTGCGAATCTGAGCGTGCTCGTCGTCACTAACGTACGCGAGTCCAACCGCGGCGATATCTATCACCCCTGCTGTAGCTATCGTAGCCACCTGAAGTTGGACGATCTTTCGCTCCTTCTTCAGATACAGGACGTTTTCATTTAGATCGTGGACTGCGCTGAACAGGCGACCGAAATTCGTCCCAACTAGACATTCGTTGGTCGCTTCGGGCATGATCGCCACTGTTACGTCGCGTTGTACACCCGCGACGTCGAATGGCAAGTCCACAAATCCCACGATCGGCGACGTCTGACCATTTGCACACTGTGCTTGACGGCCATCGCGTTGTCGCAAAGGTTGACCGCAGGCGCTAGCGATCTGAAGTCCTAACGACCCCATCACGGTCATAGCGGCGCCTGGGTCGTAGAGAGCCCTTTCTCTGAACCCTCCGATGCCCACTTGTACCCACCAGCGCGACTTATCTTTATTTGGCGATATCGTCGGCTGGCGAGACTCGCTGGACAACAGAATCGCCTGAGGTTTCGCGCGAGATATCGGCTACGCCTATCGGGAAGACTCCTCGCGCGACGGTCCAAGAGGAGCAGTAACCTCACATACTCCTCCTTTTTGCCGTTTCCCTTACCCAAGGGACATTCTCGGGCAATGTGACCTTTTCCACGACATTTGAAGCATTCTATTGTCTTCTTCTGCTCTCTTTGATCCGATTGACCGGAACTCTCGCCAGACCTCTGGCTTTTGCGCTTCGGACTAGGAGACTTGACTCTCTCTTTCCTAGGTCTGGAGCGTCCTCGCTGAGGGGCGGACTTCTTGCTGCCTCCTCCAGCGTTGGCGTGCTTCGCCGGTTGCGCTATTGCTGCAAGTTTCGAGTCGAACAGCTTGCCTATGGCGTCAACCAATAAGAGCCGGGTGTCGGTTTGCTCCGCAAACCCCATGGCTGGCACCGGCGTTTCGCCCGTAAAGGCGCATTCGGGGACGATTGCTACACCGGGCTTCGGAGATGCTCGATACAAGGCTTCACATGGCCTCGACTTTGACTGCTGCCTCGAGCAACTGCTCCACGGTGGAGAAATCTTTCCGCTGGAGCCCGCGTTTGAGACTAGGCAGCATATTATGGTACATCCGATCCAGTTTCTGGCTAGTGTCTGGTCGGGGAACCATCCTCCGCATTATACCTTGCAGGTTATTCACGTACACCCGCACGCGTTCGGCAGGTCCCTGCGTCCTCGAAATTACTTCGTTGAGTAGTTTCTGCTGGTAGCCTTGCTCTCTCCTTTCGGAGAGCCGGTTCTGTAACCACTCGTACGCGTTATCCGTCAATACTTCTTGTAATGACGGTAACATCTGCGCATCGGACAGGTCGTCCAGCATTCTGCGTCCTTCCA
>JAZHPH010000561.1:6161-40154 GCA_037356405.1 Nasonia oneida | reverse complement strand
TCACCTAGGCCACGCCCAGTCTCTCCATACCAGCCCATATACTACTGGCATTACAAGCTCAAAAACAAATAGGTTCTGAAGATTTTAAATTCAAAGCTTCTAAAAATTGGTTATCAAAATTTAAAACTGCTCATAGAATAGTTTCTCGAAAAATATATAAGTTCCTTACGAAGAAAACAATAGAAAGCAATTCGGAACTTGAAAAAAAAGCAGATGCGTTTGTCGCCGATGTTCGGTTATGTGCATTAGAAGTTGGAATTCAAAATGTATATAATTCCGACCAGAGTGTTCAACTAGAAATGCATTCTGGAAGAACCCTCGCAATCGAGGGAGAAAAACAAGTGCAATGTCTAGTGCAGTCAGTTTCGTCAACAACACATAGTTATACGATTCAACCACTTATATCAACTGAAGGGAAACTGATGTCACCACTTTTTCTAGTTTTAAAAGAAACCAGTGGTCATTTTGGACCTATTGTTGAAAGCAATTTATTGAAGTCCGAAAATGTTTATGTAGTAGCATCAAATCTGGGAAGCTAACATCGAGTAAATATCCTTTTATTAAATTTCATTTAATACTGCAGAAAAGGTAGCAAATATTAATGTTTTTGTTTCAGACCTCTTTAAAATTTGGATGGAAAAAATATTTTTCCCGAATGTAGGTACCAACACTATACTATTACTTGACTCCTGGAGTGGCCACTGTGATAAAGTTATAGAAGAAATGATGCCAGACAATAAAATTGTTAATGTAAAATAAATACCGACAGGAACAACAGGGAATATCCAACCACTTGATGTATATGGATTCCGTATCTGGAAGAATTTTGTTCGACAATTTTCGGATAATGTAATTTTAATGGATTATGATTTAAAATTACATCAAAGGAATAACATCATTAAATTACAATCTCTAGTGCATAATCAACTTTCCTCACCAAGATTAATCTTTTTAAATATTCCTGGTTTAGAAGTGGTTATATCGATGAAAAACCAGAAGAATTTGACAATCCTGTTAATTATAGTTTTGGAGATTCTTGCAATTCACACTGTGATATAGAAGGATGCACCAATGTTGCTATTATACGTTGTGCTTGGTGTAAAAAATCATTATGTTTTAAACACTATTTCGAAGATTATCATTATTGTAAACATTTTATACCATAAAACGTACATAACCATGGAAAATTAGAATAAATGTTGTATACTTATAATAAGAAATGGCTGTAATTATAAGATCTGTAAAACGATATGCATTCCAAATATGCATTGGAAAAATTCAACTAAATGCTTTTATCACGGAGATTATTATTATTATTATCATTATTATGATATTTATCATTAATATTTATTTCAAATAACTTATGCAATAAATAGTTATTAACAAGTGTGGGACGAGTGTCAATTTATATGAGTCTAGATCATTTTATCATACGTGTTTTGTACAACATTTTCTCTTACAGAGGGCGAAAAAGCCATTTTTAACACTCCATGTATGTACTTCAATATATACTTATAATTATTTTGTGTTAGGGGTGGTTTACCCCCTCAGGCGTAATATTTATTAAAGAATCGGAAGACTTTTTTTCGTCCGCCATATTGGATCCGCCATTTTAAACTTTCAAAATCTGATAACAGATTCGTAAAGAGCGACCTCGAAAACCCTTATATACGAACTTCCTACGAAATTTTATGAATTAAAGTACATACTTATAATTATTTTGTGTAAGGGGTGGTTTACCCCCCTTAGGGGTAATACTTTTTAAAAAGCTGAAAGACTTCAACTTCATTTTATTATTATGGATGTTTTCAAATTGTTTTCAATTTTTGTAGGCTTTTGAAACTTTTTTATTATTAAATTATGCCAAAAAATATATGTTTTCGACCCCTAAAAAATAAGGGATGCCACCCTTACTCTTCAAATCACCATGAATTACTTGCTCTTGTTGTAAGAAATAACCTCGAATTTATTTCGTTAAAAAATATTTATTTTAAGGCGAGATATTCAGAAAAAACGCTTTTTGGGGGTTAACTTTGGGGGTCGTTTTCACCCCCTAAATAGGCTTATGAGCCGATAAGAAAAAATACGTGTCTCTTATTTTCACATGTACTACAACATATCGTAAAATCATTGAAATCGGTGAGGTCGGGTTCGGGTACCTTCCTTGTTAGTGCAACAAAGTTTATATGATCTATGGGATCAAGAAGCGAAGAAAGAAGAAATGGGAGCAACCTATACAGACAGGTTGGAACTCATGGATTATGGATGGAAAGAGAATAAAAATGAAGAACTGTAAGAAAGCTGGGACGAATAATAACCAAAAATGAATGATTATTTTTTTTATTTTAACAGGAAAAATTGTAATACAAAAAATGATTATAATAAAAACAAACAAATAAACACACTAACACACAAATCACACATAAACAACAACACAAAACAGACAAAAAATGTACAACAACCACAAATCAACACAAAATAAATAAACACGCAGTGCTCGGGAAACCGGGCACTATAAGAAAAAATTCACACACACAAAAAATTTCTTTAAAAAAAAAGAACGGCCCGACCAGGATTCGATCCCGGATCCTTGAGGTCAGAAGCCAAGCACGCTGCCGCAAGGCTCGTGCGCTTAAACTCAGTCACACATTCATCTAACTCACGCTTATTGACAACACGCAAACAAACAAACGACCTGAATAACACAACAAACGAGAAAACAAATAGTCATTAAGGAAACTCAGAAAGCTTACCTTACAAAAAATAATTAACAACTCACTCATGATCACACCAATAAAAATATATATCTCCTTAAATTCTCCTAAATAAACAGTGCCTGGCACTGTCAACAAAACGAGAGGGGGAGTGTCGCGTCCGTCGATACTGTACAGAACAGTCTTGAACTGTTGATACAGGCCTGTCAGTCGGTACTACAGAGAACAGTACTGACCCAGGGATTCAAGTCTGTCCGTTGGTACTGCAGAGACCGTACTCTGCCCACGATAGAATAGGACCTGACAGCACGGGGACTGCAATCAATGAAACGACACATCGAACTAGCCACGAGCTAAGCGAACACAATTATAGCTGAAAAGACCTTGCAACAAGAAACAAGAAGCTGACAGTTGCCCACCTGGAAAAGGGGAGGCGCAATTTATGAATGCTCGGACCCGCGAATAGCTGACAGGTTGCGACCACCCGATAAGCTATAAATTAGCTTTGGGGAGAAGGGACGCCGACGCATTTTTGGAGCATCGCCAGAAAGACACACCCTTCGCCCTATCCTTTTCCACACCTCATCAGCCTATAAAAAAGCCCATGTGTGACCGCACGAGGAGGAGCCTTCTGCACCTGGAGTTCGTACTGACAGGGCGAAGCTCTGTCCGATCGCCAACTGACCTTTTATTAAAAATCTGATTTAGTTTCTCGAGAGCATCTGAGCTTTGTGGTTCTATTTGATTTACTGACTTAGAATATTTCACTGTACGAGTACCTTTGTAAAGCTATCTGAGAATAAACTCACATTTGGGAGTCACGCGGTTTATTCAAACCTCCCACCCTAAGAACGAGTCCACGTATCGTTCTAAGGCCATATAGAGTACAGCTGAACTAATAGCCGAGCAACTTCAATTACAAGGTAAGCCACTGTCTTTTTTTCAATGTGTGCACGAGTGGAGTGTATAAGTGTCGTATACAATCTGGCCGTCATCGAGCTGAGAGCGCCACCAGGCCGACGCCACGCCGTGGCGAACAGGTAGCGCGCACCTGTTCATCATTCTGGGCTCGGCCGCCGAACAGCATTCTAGTCGCATTTGTAACCATTAGTCCATAAGTCGTTGTAAATAAAAGTTAAGTTTCTCGATTCGCAAATTCGCTTGAGAAGCCTTTTCTATCCGGCTCTACCTTCCTCTACGCGCGCAAAGTTTAATAACAGGAACACTAGTTTCTAAAGGTTTATAAGAACGGGAGCGACCGATCATAAACTTCCGTACATGAGCTTATATAGTTAGACACCGGAACATGGAACCAGAATGGACGATGCAGCGACGCGTACGTACTCTAAATCAAACGCACCCAGTTGACCAAACGACGTCTATATAGAGTATATATTTATATTGATGTTTGCAGTAGTTTGTAATCTGCAATGCGCTGTAGGTTACGGTATTGGATCTTGGCAAAATTCGAGATTAATGCACTATTTACAAAGTTTTGTTTGTATTAGTAGTCTTTAATTATTAGATTTTCCTGAGTTTAAGGAACTTTTTAGTATTTATTAGAAAAGAAAAACAAAAATAACATGACGGAAAATATTACTAATGGCCAAACGTTAACTTGTCATTCAAAAATAATTGAATCAGGTGAGTGTTTGATTGGCGTTATTTATATATAATATTATTTAAATTTAATTTTTCTTCTCTTAAAAGCAGTACATTAAATTAATTTTTTCAGAATTTCGTGCAGGAAGTCAAAATCAACGTAACAAACAGCAAAATTTGATGGTAAGTCTTTTTATCTCTAATATTTAAAAGCTTGATTTAAATTTACTGATGTAAATAAATTATATTCCTTACAGTATTTAAGTTATTATACAGTGCAAGTTCATTTCTGGATAATTTGTCTTGCATCAGATGTTTGTAGTTACAAACTATGAAAACAAAAAAAAATGATTATAAATACTTAAAAACAATATTTAGCATAGGCTTAGTGGCAAGTTCTACAGATAGAAAATCTATCAATGATCTTAAATTTTCAGGAGTGGGGTATTAATACATAAGTTATTATAGTTTTTTTTTTATAGATTTAACATATGAAGTCTCACATGTTAACGTACGAAGTCTCACATGGAATCATTCTTTCGTGATATGCAGGAAAACAAAAGTTTTTGTAATAGAAGAATCAAGGGGCGCCCTGATGGCAAGTAGATAGAATAAAAAATAATTATCAAAAGCATAATTAAAAATTTTATAATAGTCTACAACTTGTGATATAATAATAAATATACAATAACTAAATTTAAATATGAGTTGTTCTTGAAAATTGTCAAAAAAAAACTACGAATAAATGCAAAGGATTTCCTAGAATATTGACTTATGATATTATTTAAATGTAACTTGATAATGAGTGTTCTTTTTTTTTTAAATAAATTATTCTTAAGGTAGTACTGTTAGCTTATTACTCAAATTATTATTCAAAATTTTAATCAAGGGTGTCTGACAGTCAATTCAAATCCAGATTTTGCATCACAAAATAGCCAAAGACACTGAAACTTATTTAGTTATAACAGATAATAAAATTTTGTGCGATGTAATTTTGTTTTCATCATAAACAAATTAATTTCTTGTGTCATCTCATATTTTGTAGTGCAAAATCTATATCTCAATCGCCTGTCAGACCCTCTAAAACTACATATAATGATTGGTTTATCTTAAAAGTTACTGACTTAAATTTTCATAAAGTTAATATACTTTAAAGAGAAATAAGTAAAAGAAATAGTTAAGGAAAGTCGTTACTTTGGATTTTATATTTATCCTACAGTTTTGTTAAAAAATTTTAAGGTGTATTTATTGCTTGTAATAAAAAACACTATTGACTTTCAAATTGAATAAAAAAAAGTCTACAAACAAAATGTTATATTTAATTTCAAAAATAGAATACATTGAGAAAAAAATAAAGTTAAGGTTACTTGATAGCACAAAGTAGCACCAACCAGAGAGTCTCCGGTAGCCACAAGCGGAGAGTCCGGTAGCCAGAGCCGGAGTCCAACATGACCTCTAAATGTACCTATGCTGTTTTGCTTGTAAATAGCATTTTGCTTCTGATTATACTGCATTAATCAATCATATTATCTATTATTGATAATTTTGTAGTTTACGAACAATGTAGATGCGGTAGCACGAGTTCGAAAATTCATCTACTCTGGCCTATGGATTTTGTCCGGTACTGGCTACCGGACTTTCTCCTGTTAGGGCTACTTGACAATGCTTACTTGAGCAACTCCGGTAGTGGCTACCGGACTCTCTGGTAACCATAACTTTTTTTCTCAGTGTAGCAACTATTTATTGACAATTTTGTTGGTAATAGTTTGCATATGTAATAATTAAATTTAAATTAAATGACATATTAATAAAAATAAAAGAATAATAGAAAAGATTTTAACTAGTGTGTTCAAACAACAGTACTACTATAACTAACCATAAGAAAAATCATCAATATTTATACACCTCAATGTAACTTTTATAAATTCTTAAACTAGAGTAAAAGCTTTGATATAACATTAAAAAATGTTAAGAGAGCTTTTATGAATTATTTATTAATGTGTATAATATATTTTTTGTCAAATAGCAAAATTTAAAGAAACAGAAAGAGTAAAATAATATATATAATGTACACAAATATAATATATAACCCAGATGGAAAATATTATTAGTACTTTAACGCAGATTAATATAGAATTATGTACAGTAAATTATTACAGTGCATTTATTCACAACTAGGTACGTGGTTGGATGTTTCCTTATATTTACCTATGTTTTAGAAACATACATACCAAACAATGACATACCAAATCGTATGTAGTCGCTCAAGGATGCACTTAAATATGCAGAAGCATAGGACTACATGTATGATATAAGGAAATATTTTTTACAAAAAACTCTGAAGATATACTGAAAAATGTACGGAAATCTTACGCAAAGGTATTAAATGTATGTAAACATACCTAAACATAAGAAAACATACTACAATTTACAATAACTTAAAGGTATTAAAACGTACATATTCATTCGCAAATTCAAAAAAAAATTTCTGACAATTTTGGTGTATTTAAAAAATTAAAGTTAAAATGGAAACCTCTTTTTCACTTGATGCTTTATTGTTACTTTTGAGTATATTTTGTATATTTCCGTATGTTTCTGTGCAATACTTTAGGATGACATATGATAACGTACAATGTGTCTAATTTTTAACACCAATCTACACAATTGTACAAGAACATACAGAAACTTATAATAGCGTATAGAAATTTAACTAAACCATACGCTTTTTATATTTGTCTATTTTCTTAAATTTCCCCTGGTAGAAAATTAACGGTTCGAATTTGCCTTTAGACTTAGCTAACTGTTTTAACAGTTGCCAAGCTAAAATTTAACAAAAAATGAAGCTAAATGAATCAGTTTAATTTTATTAATATTTCAATTTTTTACATTTAATACAGTCCTACTTCACAATATGATCAAGGTTTGTATGATACGCATGCACTCCACTTCATTTCACTTGACTGTACCAAGTCATCAACTGTTATTTCATAATGTCATGCTGTCTGATTAAATAAAATAAATAAAAATTGTTTGTATTAGCAAACTAAATAGTTCAAAATGCCTTGTTCAACAGGACTGAACTAAAAATTAACCCATTTGAACACTCATTGTGGCTTTGAGTACATTAGATAAGAATTTCACATTTTTCTTGGCATCTGTGATTTTGGACCGAAATCTCAAATCAGTCAATTAAAGTGATAACACAATAAAGATTATTTAAACTTATTAATCAGCTCTTAACATTTCCAAAGAGAGTACATATCAGTAGCTTTCAATTTGCAGTTATTGGAAAATTCTTATCTTCCAAAATTGAAAACCACGATCCAAAGCTTAAAATACTTTTGAATTTTCTGAATAGCTTCATAATTGCAAATTGAAAGCTATTGATATGTTCTATATGTTATACCTGACTCCCAAATAAAAAAATTCAGCGAGATTCCTTCATTTGGCTTCAGGTTCTAGCTGGTCAAAGTTGAAGTTTGAAGCAATTTTTGCATTTTTTGCCTATTTTTAATGACTTGTAGCTTATAAGGGATGCATTTTTAACTAAAACTACCCAAAAAATTTTTTTGTGAAATTTTCTGAATTTTTCAATAAAAATACTTTTAAAGCCCTATATGTATGTTAAGGCTACCTTATTTGCATTTTAAACCTTAAAATATGAAAAACTGAATGTTTGATCTGGACTCCGACAACCTCAATACAGTAAAAATATACCTTTTTATCGTAAAAAAGTAGCTGTAAAGTTTCAGAATGGGCCTGACTTTCTACTAGAAGTTATGCAGAAAACAAACATGATATAATGGCTAATAAGTGGTTTTACATGCAAATTTAACACTCATAAGCTAGTAAATTTTGTGTCTACCGATACAAACACATGTTAGTGACTTAACGCTCACAGTGTGGCTTAAATCAGCATTTAAGTCACGCCTATCCGTGACCTAAGTAGTCCATTATTGCACTGTGTATATCGCTAACCTCAGGGTACAATAATGGACTGCTTAGATTACGGATAGGCGTGACTTGTCGGAAAATTGTTATTTATTATTATTTGAAAAATTTTTTGTTTAAATCATTTTTATTATCAGCTAATAATCAGTTGATTGTCATCTTCCTTTTTTGAGTAGGGGTTAGAGCAAAAGCTCTTTACAAGTCCATCGCCATGAATTTAGTATTTAAAATGCCACAAAAAGCTATAGAAGTCAGATCAAAATTTTTTTTCAGTAAAATAATTATTAATCTTTTAATTAATCTTATTAAACTTATAACACTCTGCTCATTATATTGATAAACATTAATATTATAAAAAGTAAATAAGAGAAATTACCCTGGTAGAAATTAACCTCAAAACTGGCAAGTTCTTGTGTTAAAATCTTAAGAACTTGCCAGTTTCTAGATTAATTTCTACCTAATAGCAACAGTCATAAATATTTGCTTGCATTTCACAACTTACAAAAAAACTAACCCTACTGATAAAAGGTACATGACAATCAGATGATCATGTACTTTTTTCAGTAGGGTAAAAGCCTGATTAACAATTTCTTTCGGTATATTGATTCATTAAACTCAAAACTATAGCGCCCTGATCTTCCATTTTTCATTACAAGCTTTATTTGCAAAATTATATAGAGTAGGAAAGTAGTGGTTCTTGCTTTGACATCCTCTTAATATAGTCTGGTATAGCATAATGTGGAATAGTTTGTCACAGATTTAATTATTAAAAATAAATTTGTTGTTTATTTAATTAATTCAGTGTAGTTTGGCTTGAATGACATCTATATTGTGTGCCATATTATGCCTAGCTGTACAACACCATACCCTACTGAAAAAAGTAAGATGACATTCAGCAGACAATCGACTCAAAAAAACGTCACTAGAACGTTGCCGAAATGTGGAAAAGTCACACTTTAATGTGACAAGTGAACGTTACCAAAACGTTTTGTGAAATAGGGTTGCAGATGTTGCTAGAACGTTGCCCTTACTCAATGTCTTAGAAAAAAATGAAAAACGCCTGCTAAAATATTTTAATGAAAATAGTCAATAGTTAACATCAAATATACGTATATGTGTGTGTGTGTGTTTATATGATTGTTTTCGTATATGTGTGTATGTATGTGTGTGTAAGTCGTGAATAAAATATACTTTGAATACAACATGTTTTTGATTGTAACATGCGGCCATGTAAAATTGTAGCAAAAAACTGATCTGTCAAGGTACATTTTTCACTTTTGTTGATTGACGGAGAAGTCTCTCAGGGTAGAAAAATAGAGGTATGAGATATAGTGAGGAAAAATGAGATAGGATTGGGCACTACTTCCACACAGAGTTGATAGAAGGCCCCTGGTAGCTGGGCCGAACGGCTGCCGGTAATGGAAAAATGAAAAAAAAACAAGAAAAAATTAAGTCTTATTTATTAATTAATACATACAAAGCTCTTATTAGATCTATCCTAGAATGGGGTTTTGCATGTTGTTCAGAGAACGTGGATAGGGTGCGCGTAAATAAAAAGCTTGTGTTTGAAAAGTATTATAGGTTTATTGAAATAAAAGGAGTAAGGGAGATGTTACTCGCTTGAGCGCTAGGCCAGACCTGAGCGCGATAGGCACGCCGTGCTATGCGCGGTGGTGTCGTTACCCCCACTCTTACACTAGGGTCTTGACAGACTGATCGGTCTACAGTCGGTAGTGTAGAACCAATCGATATACATTATATATATATATATATATATATATATATATATATATATCGAAACACGAGAATATACTTAATCCTAACACATGCTTTTCTAATGCCGCTGATTTTCTTTTAAAGAAATTAAAATTAGCACACAATACAGCATTAAAGTTGTAACGGTTTAACTTTCCCCAAGAGACTGGATAGTCAGCCGGTTCCAGGATCAGGATAGGGGAAAGGAGCAAAAAAGAGTCTGTTTTTATATTCTCGACAATAACAAAATATATGTCTAAATTAAAGAATAGCAATTTGGAATCAGTTGTTAAATCCCGGCTGAAACAGAAATCAATTATGAGTCTTGTTAAAAATACTTCGCCTTTACAAATAGAATTGTTTAAACTAACGCGGTTAACAATTTACAAGAATAAATACGCAATTTCGTTACAAGAATGATTCGGAGTTCGTGGCTGCGGTGTATCGGTTCGGTGGCGGTATGACGGGTCGGTGGCGGATTTTGAGGTTAGGAATTCATTCACAAATCTTCGTCGCTCGTCTCGATCTTCTCTTTATCCTGTGTGCACACAGAGATAAAGCGAGTCGTGAGATGTCGGCGTAAGGCTGGTTTTGTTGGTCAGGAATTTACCTTTGTTTCACCAGGACGTGAGCGCACGACCGGGCGAATCGCCGGCGGAACTATTGTTACTTCCTTAAGCCTGTGGGCTCACAGTGGCAGAGGGTGGCAGCAATGTGTCGGAATGTAAGTTAGGATTTTACGGTGGCACCGGGTGTCGCCCACGTGTGCTCACGTAGACGAGGCTCGGTGTCGCTCAGGTTTTCCGGGTTGCCTCGTGTGCTCACGATGGCAATTCGTTTCTACTCTTAACTGCAATCTTAACACAGCACTCAGACAGGCCTTATAAAGTTTACTGCTTCTGTTTGATTTTTCTAAAGCGTTTGATATGGTGTGTCATGTGCGACTTTTTAAGAAGCTTCTCACTTTAGGTCTGGTTAAACCAGTAATCAGATGGTGATCGTCTTGCCTCTCGGGAAGAGAACAGGCTGTCATTGATGACAAAACTCAATCTCCAGTTTGAGTCCGTTTAACGGAGGGGTGCCACTTTTTTCTCTTTACATCAATGACATTAGCTTGTGTCTCGACTTGGATGTACAGCACATCATCAATACAGATGATCTGCAAATTTATTTTCAATGCTCTTTGGAGAAGCTCGATACTTTGTCAAGAAAGATGAGCGTGATCGCTGAACGTATTAATAGCTGGGCTACCTTGAACAGATTAATACCTAATGTTTCAAAACTAAAACCATTGTCATTGGCTCCCCATACTATATTAATAAACTTCCTTCTGTAGCCAACAGCTATATCTACATAGAAGGTGTCAGAGTCGACTATGAATCTTCGGTGCTCAGTCTTGGTAGTAAATCAGTTGTAAATCTTGACTCCAACAAAACTGGAAGGAGCATGTTTTTCATGTGTGCAAGCTTGCTCATTCCCTCATGTATTGTCTTTCCAAGTTTCGTCGCAGCACTAACCTCAGGCTGCGCAAACACCTCATTATGATGCTTCTTTTCCCAATTATTGATTACTGCATACTGCACTTTTGTTCTCGTGGGCATCTCACAAGAGCTGAAATTGATGATGAATGAGAGAGAGAGAGAGAGAGAGAGAGAGAGAGAGGGAGAGAGAGAGAGAGAGAGAGAGAGAGAGAGAGAGAGAGAGCTAGAAGGTTCGTGAAGCGAGCCGTTGTCGCAAATTCGAATGTATTTGCCTGCTCACACGGCATCCATTAGGGGGTTGCCATGGCAACGCGCACTCGCTCTCTCCTACTCTCTCTCTCTCTCTCTCTCTCTCTCTCTCTCTCTCTCTCCGCCTGTTGCGCGAGCGGTCTTCTGCCGCTCTCGCTGATTGTATAGCATACGTCGGTACTTTAATACTTTAACTTTCACTTCTTTTCCTTAGATTTAAACACCTGTAAATACACACTATATTCAATAAAGGTCAATGCCTTTTTTACGGTTATAAGTTCACATTAACTGTCGATAGTTTTGTTTATTGCCAACTCGTCCATCAAGATCCACAAGTCTCTTCCTATTTCGCGAGACTATAAAACATTGGTAGCAGAGCATGCAGTATCGTGGCAATAAGTGTATTGTGTACGGAAAAGTGTTTTGAATAGTGAAGGTGTGTTAAAGTACTTCGGCAGCCGTTCGACTATTCAAAGTCGCAAACTTCCTGGAATACGCTCTCGCAGTTGGCCGCATCGGGCATAGCTGCTTGTTGTTGTAACAATTTAGACGTTTAGACGATTAGAGGTACGTATTTATTCGAAGTTAGACGTATTAGAAATTTAGAGGATTAGAGATTAGAGGTTTAGAGGCTAGAGGTCAACGTTCAAGATTGAATTTTCGAGGGACGCTACGAGTTCGCCGTTTTGGAGCACAACGAGGGGTAATAAGAAGAAGACGGCCATATTCGTACCGCATTCCCGCCAACTTCGGACGACGCGCCCAGTACGCAAAGTCAACACGGGAGTCGACGGCACCGGCGTAAACGAGGTTTGAAATTCATTCTCCCTCTTTCTCCCTCGCTTGCTCTGTCTTGCTTTCGCTCACGTGGCGTCGTCAGGCCACGTTGAGGCAGCGTCAGAGCGGTGCTCGCTCTTGGTCTCGTTTTCTCTCTCTTTCTCTCTTTCTCACGTTAGTGCATTCGCACTAGCAGCTGTGCACTGCGGGAGCCGGCTATAGTTCCTCCCGCTCTCCGCGCAAGCAGAACAGCTGACGCAATTCAACGGTCGGCGCTCGCTCACGGCAGCCGGCGCAGGCAGTGCAGAGGTTTGGTTTTTTTCTCTCTCTCTCGCTCTTTCGCTCTAGCTCTGTCTCGCTTTCGCTCACTTGGCGTCGTCAAGCCACGTTGAGGCAGCGACAGTACGGTGTTTGCTCTAGTTTTTTTCTCTCTCTCTCTCTCCCTCTCTCTCGCTCTCGTTAGTTTTTTTTAATTTTGCAATAATGGCAGATCCGGCTGGTGAATTGGCCAAGCAAAAACGTACGAGCGGGTTTATACTCAACTTTAAGCGCAATACTGCAAAATTAGCGGCAACTGCTCGCACGCTGCCGCATATACGCACGCGATTGAGTTTGTTAGATGCATATTGGTCTGAGTATTCTCAGAGGGACCTGATTTTGCAGGCGAACAAGGCGGCTTTCAAAGGCGAGTCGTATTTTGAAAAAGATGAGTATCTTGAGGTTGAGACGGGTTTTGTTGAGGCTAAAGCGGATTTGTTACAGACTATCGAGGAGTTAGAAGTCGCCGCGAATCCACCGGTAATCGCAGGCACGCAAAATAATCAGGTCGTACTCACACAATCTGTTCCGGGTCCGTCGGAGTTCGCGAACATGCCGAAATGTCAAATCCCGAAATTTTCAGGAAAAGCCGAGGAATGGGAGACCTTCAAGGAGCAGTTTTCTTCGATGGTGAAAAACAAGGCCTACTTGCCGGATGCTATTAAGATGCAATATTTAGTAGACTCGGTTGAAGGGCCTGCAGCGCTCAGAGTAAGGGGTCTTTCGTTGATGGGTGCTAGTTTTGACTTGGCGTGGCAAAAGTTGATGCGCAGGTACGATAACCTTACGAGACGCATGCATACGTATATGGAATTGCTGATCTATATGAAACCGGTTAAGCGGAAATCATCCGGAGAGTTGATCGAGTTATTGGATAAGACGGAAGCCGCGCTTAAAACTTTCAAGGATGTAGATTGCCCGTGCGAACACTGGGACAGTTGGCTTATCCATATGGTCGAGCGCAAGTTGGATAATGATACGCGAGAAGGTTGGCAAATTTTCTCGAGACGCGTGCGTCATCGCTTGAACAGGATGCAGATGGTGGTGCGGAGTAGCCTAACAAACAGTCTAGTCAGAAGGGAAATGGTTCGAATCGTTCGTCTCGGCGCGAGTCAGTCTCAGCCAACGCAACTAGCACGTCGTCTGGTAAGGGCAATCGCAATGCCTTTGTAAAATGTAGCCTATGTAAGGGTCCTCATCAGCTTCAAGCGTGTCCAAGGTTCACTGGTATGTCGGCTTCCGCTCGTTTTGAACATTGTAAAAAGGAGAGATTGTGTCTCAATTGTTTGAAATCTAGACATTTTTTGGCTGATTGCACCTCTCAGAGTCGTTGCGACATTTGTAAGGGCACACACCACACGAAGATTCACTCGGATCGACGACATGGAAGAGAGGCTGCGGATTCTTCAAATGCGACAGGTCAGAAGGGTTCTTCTGGCGCGCCTGGCAGGTCAAGTATGCTGGAGGTATCAGCGAGTACAACAGTGGTGGGTAGGACCCGGTTGATGGCCACAGTCAAGGTCTTACTTCAATCCGTAGATGGTAATTCGATGTACGCTAGATGCTTGATTGATCCGTGTGCAGAGGTCTCTTTTGTCACTCACAGAGTTGTGCAATGTCTGTCCGCAAAAATTAAGCCTGTTTCTGTGTCAATAGTTGGTGTTGGTGCAGGTTCCTCTGCGGTGTCGAAGGGTGAGGTTTTTCTCCAACTTAAGTCCAGACTGAACTCAGATTTTTGCTTGGAGTTTTCGGTGTTAGTGTTGAAAGAGGTTACGGGATTATTGCCACGAGAGGAAGTCGAGGTGTCCAATTGGGATCACATTAAGGGATTGCAACTTGCCGATCCAGATTTTGCTCGTTCAAGGCGGATAGACTGCGTGCTCAGCGCAGAGGTGTACGCTGCGATTATTCGGCCAGGGCTCAGAGTTGGTGCAACTGATACTCCTGTTGCTCAGGAGACCGTATTTGGGTGGATTTTGACGGGTAAAGCGTCTTCTGCTCCTGAGTCTGATAGAGCTCAGAGCGCTCAGGCTGTCATGTGGAAGTAGAGCCATCAATTTCGACGTTAATAGAGAGGTTTTGGGAAATGGAGGAGATTTCCACCTCTAAAGTTTTGTCCGAGGAGGATCAGTATTGCGAAGATTATTTCGCAGATACTGTTTATCGGGATTCTAAGGGCAGATTTGTCGTTCTCTTGCCATTCTCTGACAATGAGAAGTTGTCAGAGGTTTCTTTTGCACACACGAGGCAGGTTGCTGTGGCATGTTTGCTCCACTCAGAGAAGCGTCCTGCGCAGGATTCTAGGGTGGATGGTGCTTATAGGAAATTCATGGAGGAGTATCTGACTTTAGGACATATGGAGCCTGTAAATAGTTCGCATCGAAAGGACAATACGTTCTATTTTACTCATCACCCAGTTTACTCGGCTGAGGTGGGGCCGGAAGGCAAATTTCGTGTGGTTTTTAATGGTTCCTTTGGAAAAATATCGCTGAACGACGTTCTTTTAACGGGTCGCAAATTGCAGTCGGATGTCACGATTATTATTTCGATGTGGAGATTTTCGAAAATTGTATTTACGGCTGATATCGTCAAGGAGTTTAGGCAGATCCTCATTCACCCAGATGACGTTGATTGGCAAAGAATAGTCTGGCGATCTGACGTTTCGAAGCCTATCGAAGATTATAAGTTGTTGACGGTTACGTATGGTACGTGCTTCGCTCCATACCTCTCAATTCGAACTCTTCTTCAGCTAGCGAGTGAGGGAAGTGTAGAGTTTCCCTTAGCTGCGCAGGTGCTCAGACACAATATGTATGTAGATGATGCGTTTGTAGGCGCTGACAATGAGTCTGAGGCCATTGAGATTCGGAATCAGCTGATCAAGCTTCTGTCATCAGCAGGTATGGAGTTGCGTAAATGGGCGTCAAACAGTTTGGCTATCGTGGAGGATATCCAGGCGGAAAAGCAGAAAGAGTTCGCTGTCGAATGGGATGAGGCAGTTTCTGCTTTGGGCCTAAAATGGACACCATTGAGCGATTCGTTTCGTTTCGAGGTTAAGATTCCAGTTTCGCCAAAGGTTGTGTCAAAGAGATCAATTCTGTCAGAGATTTCGAGGTTGTTTGATCCACTTGGTTGGCTGTCACCTGTATTAGTCAGGGCCAAACTCATGCTCCAGGATTTGTGGATTAATGGTATCGACTGGGACTCACCTCTCACAGGAGAACTTCTAGATCAGTGGCAAACGTTGAGGTCTGATCTTCCTGACTTGACTCAATTGCGAATTCCTCATTGGACTTTTATTGAAGCCTGTATCAGTGCACTGCTGGACAGACTCCAAGGTAGGTTTAGATTGATTGAATGGCCACCCATCGAGATGGCAGACTTTCGTGGCAAACAGAGTGAGTGAGGTGATCACTACTCTGTCTGGGGTGCAATGGCGTCATGTTAAGTCCGAAGACAATCCAGCCGATTGCGCAACTCGAGGGTTTTCGTCGGAGCAGCTTCAACAGTCTTCCCTGTGGTGGGAGGGACCTGAATGTATCAGGAGTGATTGGAGGAAGGTAATTGATAGATTGCCCGTGGATCTTTCGCCAGATGTAGTAAATGCACAGGTTGCTGTTGAGAAGAAGGTTGACGAGAATCAAGAATCACAATCGCTGTCTTATTTGGAGAAGTTTTCGAGTTTTCCAAAGATGTTGCGAATTTTGGCTTGTGTTTACAGATGGCGTTCGAATTCAGGTAAACCCAGAGGAAATCGCTGCACTGGACATTTTACTGCTGAGGAGATGGAGGCTGCTCGAGTCGGTCTGATTCGTTATGTGCAAAGTCAGCACTACGAGGAGGAATTGCGGTGTCTCAGAAGTAAACAAGGGTTGTCATTTCGCAGTCACTTGCTGCGACTTGTACCATTTATTTGTCCACAGGGCTTGCTCCGAGTCGGAGGCCGATTGCAGCATTCGTTCTTGCAGTACGATGAGAAGCACTCGATTATACTGCCAGCATCTAGTATTATAGTCAAGAGGTTGATTGAGGAGGTACATCGTCAGACTCTTCATGGAGGCGTTCAGCTGATGCTCAGTTCCCTCAACAGGACGTATTGGATTTCACGTGGGTTAAGAGTTGTACAGGGAGTTTATCGGCGCTGCCATAGATGTATTCGCTACGCTGCTCAGAGTGTACAGCAGCAAATGGCATCGCTTCCATCATATCGTGTTACTCCCCAGCGAGCTTTCGCATATACTGGTCTGGACTATGCGGGACCGTTTCCAATATTGTTCTCCAAGGGCAGAGGTGCCAAGTCTACAAAGGGATACATCGCGATCTTTGTGTGTATGGTTGTTCGGGCCGTTCACATTGAAGTGGTGTCTGATTTGTCCACAGCTGCGTTTCTAGCAGCGTTTCGCAGATTTACCGCACGGCGTGGACTTTGTAGGATGGTTTTCAGCGACAACGGCACCAACTTCAAGGGCGCAGCCACAGAGATTGACAAGCTATTCCAACGGGCTTCATCAGTCTCACAGGAGGTGGCTGCTGCATTGGCGAAGGACGGTATAGTATGGTCTTTTATACCTCCTAGAGCTCCTCATTTCGGAGGATTATGGGAGTCGGCAGTGAGAAGCTTTAAGCATCACTTCAAACGTATCATTGGGGACACGTCAGTAACGTTCGAGGAAATGTCAACAGTTGCTGCTCAGATCGAGGCATGTTTAAATTCTCGGCCGCTCTGCCCACTGAGCTCTGAGTCCACTGATTCAGTGGCGCTTACGCCTCGTCATTTTCTTGTGAACGCACCTCTCAATATATTACCCGAGCCCTTTGAAGACGTGAATCTAAAATCTCGCACTTGCAGGTGGAAGCTACTCTCGGTTATGAGAAACCATTTCTGGGAGCGATGGCGACTGGAGGTATTGCATCATTTACAGCAGAGAAACAAGTGGCTGACTCCTGGACGACAGTTGGTCGTGGGCGACTTGGTGCTTCTGAAGGACGAGCTCTGCCCTCCATCCAAGTGGCCACTGGGTCGAATTACAGCGGTACATCCAGGGAAAGATGGTCTAGTTCGAGTTGTTACCATCCGTACTGCCAATTCCGAGTTCCAGCGACCAGTTGTGAAGGTCATCTTTCTGCCCTCGGACGAGAGTGCGCAGAGGGCAGTCTCCAGCCTTCAACCTGAGTCCAGTCAAGACTGAAGAGTTCCCCAGTGTCATTAATCGAAGAGATTTTACACACAACACCTACACTGTAAAATCACTTAGCTCATGAATAGATAGCATCCTAGTCGAATGTTTAAACGGAGATTCATTAGAGTCAAGTTTTTATTTTGTTCTTTAGTATTAGTTTTGCTAGAAATTTTGCATTAGATTATTCAAGAATATAGGCGAATTTAACCTTGTATCAAATTTTATTGTAATGTTGTTAAACTGAAGCATTGTAAACTTGCTGTTGATCGACTGTTCGTTAAGGAATTGATTCCAAAGAAATTTTAGTGAGAACAGTTCGATCGGCAGAGTCATGATAGGGACTAGCTTCTCTCGAAGTAGGCTTTTCTATCTTTAACTAATGTTAGTTGTTGATTACCGGTCTCTTTGTTGCTGCGAGACAGCAAGAGGGGCGGTATGTTCGAAAATTAGACAGTTACGCCGAGAGAGAGAGCTAGAAGGTTCGAGAAGCGAGCCGTTGTCGCAAATTCGAATGTATTTGCCTGCTCACGCGGCATCGATTAGGGGGTTGCCATGGCAACGCGCGCTCGCTCTCTCCTACTCTCTCTTTCTCTCTCCGCCTGTTGCGCGAGCGGTCTTCTGCCGCTCTTGCTGATTGTATAGTCAGTACGTATTGCCGAATCACTGTGAGCGCTCGCCTCACAGTGTCGTCCGTAAACAATACCGTTTGTTCACGCGTCGGTACTTTAATACTTTAACTTTCACTTCTTTTCCTTAGATTTAAACACTTCTAAATACACACTATATTCAATAAAGGTTTTTTACGGTTATAAGTTCACATTAACTGTCGATAGTTTTGTTTATTGCCAACTCGTTCATCAAGATCCACAAGTCTTTTCCTATTTCGCGAGACTATAAAACAATAACAAAATATTTTTGGTGGTGCAGAATGCTCGGCTAAATTATTTTTGTTTTTTGTTGTGCAAAATACGAAGTAACATAATGACATGATTTTCGCAGATAGAGGCTACCAAAATAATACGCATCATACATAAGTATGGCATTGGACGGTTTGATGTATCCAGTTCGCACTCAAGGAGTAAATAATACGCAGTAGATAACACTAAAAATTTTATAAGAAATTAAATAAAGCAACTGAAAGAGGCGATTGTTGGTTCAATTCTAATAGTACATGGGATAGAATCCCATAATCGCATCGCATGCATACTAAAATCTTTGGTAAAAGTTGAGGTTGTAGCTATAGGTATATTAAAACTAGACGAATTATTCTTTTCCAAACGACGAATGCTCTTGGGGGACAAAAAAAAAAACGCTGTTAAATACGGTCACTTAGAAGTAGTTAATATTTAGTATAATATCACAGCCAGAAAATACTTTCATCGCTTTTCTGGGGTAAGCCAATTTAATTTAGCGATATATATAACGGAGCTAATTTTAAGTCTAGGTATTCAGTGAGATCACAGTAAACGGTACAAGTATAGTCGAAATGAGGAAGGATTAGTACTGCTACGAGCTGCTTCTTGAGGCTGCTTCATAGATAATATGTCCTAAAGTGAAGGTGATTTAGAACACCGTGAACACATGAACAAATAGAAGAGATATGACTATTCCAGGATAGATTTTTTGTAAGTTTTACGCCTAGATATTTCGTTGATTTACTAAATGGGATAACAGTACCATTTACAGTCAACTGTGGTAATATAGCTGTATAATCCGCATAAGGTTTTGTACAGATCTAAAAATTAAGCCCTAGGTTTTCTGAATATTCAACTCAATACCATTATTGCAAGCCCATGTTGAGACCTGGTTTGCGTCCTATGTCAGGCGGGCGATGAATTCAGGTAGATCAGCTTGCTTGCATTGTAGATAAATTTGAAAATCGTCAGCAAATACCATGCACGAATTAGAGCAATAGAATAGTGTGTTTACTATTGAGTTTACAAATATTGGAAACGCGACGGGACCAGGATTTGAGTCTTGGGGAATACCTGACGTAAGATCGAGGAATTCAGTTGGTACACCATTTCTGTCAATGATAGCTTGCGAACGACCAGATAGATACGAGTGCAAACATTTAATAGTTTCGTCGGAAAAATTCAAGTATCTCATTTTTCTGAGGAGAACAGCATGACTTATAGAATCGAATACTTTCCTGAAATCAAATAAAACTAGGATTGTGATCAGCAGGCCTTTTTCATTGCCGAGTCCTAGATTTTCAGTAATTTTCAGAAGGGCAGATTGGGTATTAAAGTCCTTGCGAAAACCGGACTAATAGTGAGTAAAAAGTGCGCTTGGTTTCAAGGAAATCCATGAGTTGATTTGTAACAAGCTTATCAAATATTTTGGCGAAGTGAGGCAAATTGGCAATTGGTCGAGTATCCGATGTCGTGGCAGGATTAGCTACTTTGTTGAGTGGTACGACAAGAGATTTTTTACAGTCTTTTGTATAGATACGGGACTGTAAGGAATCGTTGTAAATACCAGTCATTATGTTCATGGTAAATCCAAGTGCTCTGAAGTAGAGCAGCGAGAGATCATCGCTGCTACGACCTTTATATGATATTTTTAGCCTTACCCATGTAATGATTAGCAGTCTGTAAGACCTGGTAATTTTCCAAGGGAGTAAATGCAAAGATGGGAGATTCTTCGTTCAGAGGTATAGCCAAAATATTATCTAGCTCTACTGTAGAGCAGAGAGGGTGCGAGGTTGCTACTAATGCATAGAATTTATTTAATTTAGCTGCACTAAATTTATTTAAGGGCGAACTTTTCAAAGGTTTGACAATTCCAACCTTAGACATAAATAGCCAACGCTTTGCTGGGTCAGTAATCTGAGATAATTTATTGCTGATAAATTTATCCCGTGCAACTTTAATTTCAAACTTAAGCCTTTTACGGATTTGGCAATTGAGTGCAAGCGGAGTAGAACTAATAGGGCGAACAGCAGCACGATAGAGTTTGTCACGGGCCTTGCATGCGGCGCGTAAACTAGAATTGAACCAGGGAGATCGTTTTTGAAGTGGATATTTAATAAATGGAACCAAGTCATTCAACACTTCGAGGGCTGCAGAGCGAAAGTCAGAAAAGTTGCAAACTACAGAGGATAGGATTGAACCGATTTCGTTCTCCATTTTACTAATAAAAGTAGCCCAATTAAATCTACGAAAACCGCGGTACTTGCGTGTTGCCTTTTCAGGCTCTGCATTTCGCAATTTGAAATCAGCTATTAAGTAGTCGTGGCCCCAGATAAATGGAGCGGATCGGATGACTTTTCGTAGTGGAGGAGATCATCTTCGTTATTTGTTAGAATAAGGTCAAGCCAAGTATCCGAAAGGTTTACATGGTGCTTAGCACCAAATGAAATCGCATAAAGCGCATGCTCGCAGATAAGCACCTTTAAAGCTACAAATTTAATATACTCTCAAATAGCACAGTTAAACGTGCTTTGAATTTATAAAGTGATGATATTAACAAACAAAGACTCAACCTACTGGAACACATTAAACAGGCTACCAATGACGATGTTGTTTCTGTCATACTTGTCTATCTCAATGACTTTTTTCAATAACTGAAAACAAAGCTAGACCGCACACACAATAAAAAAATCAACGGGTTTCACCACACACAAGACCAACTGGATAACCACAACAAAAATAATAATCAGAATAACAACCATCATAACAATAGAAACCCGGATACCACACACATTAGAGATAAATTGCTCATTAATTTAACAGATAATAATATTCCACAATATTTCAAAGACACTATGTTTAGATGAAAAATTCAGTTTTTCAATGCAATTCAAATACAAGCAGGCTTTTGAGTTGTTCAAACACTTGGAAACTAACCTATACTTCACGAGAAGTACTAAAAACCAAATCAGAGATGATATAATTCACACCATTAGCTCTCAAATAAAAAATAAACCACATATCAGGTATATAGACAAAATGATCAACTATAATATAGTACGTACTAATAAATTCATTAAAGATACCGGTAATATTTTCTTTACAAAAGCGGACAAGGGGAATGTCACGGTCGCTATTGATACACGGAAAAAAGTGAGCCTGGGAGGACACCTTTTTATTTAAAGGTGTATCAGTGATACACCTTTAAATAAAATTATAACAAATATAACAAGCCACAATTCCAAATAGTTACCAGAAAATAGCCTTTATTGCGCCCCGGGTAATTTATTATCTGGCCAAGCGAGCATTATTTTTCCGGCATTACTGAACAGCTTAGCCCGGGATCTTGAATTAAAAAAAAAAATTTGCCGAAAATGACGTCCCTATCGAAAGATATGAGCATTTTGAATAGGGTAAAAATCTGCAAAAATACCGCCGAAACGAGAATTTTCGGTATTTCGTCGGATTTTCTCATTCTAGACGATTTAAAATAGGGTACACGACTACAAACAATTAAAAATAGGGTAAAAATCGTCTAATATGCGAAAATCCGAGGAAATACCGAAAATTCTCGTTTCGGCGGTATTTTTGCAGATTTTTACCCTATTTCAAAATGCTCGTATCTTTCGAGAAACTGGAGAACAATTGTTTAGACGCTTTAAATAACAACATCCTTAGATATTTTAGATATGTTGACGACTGTTTTTTAATTATCCGAAAAGATAAAATACTAGAAGCAATAGATATTTTTAGGCAATTGCCCTGTATAAAGAGTTTCGAAAAAACGTCTTATACCCAGGGCGAACGCCTATCGGATTTAACCAAAAATGTGTTTTTTTTTCAATTCTTTCTGAGCCATTTTTTACAAAAAGGCTTTTTCATAAAAATACTCTGGCTATTTTGTAGAAAATTAAATTTTGAAAAAATTCACAGTATTTTAAAATTCTAAATACCCAATTGAAAAAAGTTTTTCTAGTAGCGAAGCCTCATTCTCTAAAAATTGACTTTCCGTCCGTGCGCAGGACCTGATGTTCATAAGAAGTAACCTTATATTATACACATCATACATACTCGAACCAACTTTTTTCACTCAAACTCACTATATATATTGAATATACACTATATTCTACACTACGCCTAGACTAAATTTTTGAAACAATAAACTTTTCCACACTTTTTGTATTACCTTTAAATCTGAACTTAGTAAACATTTACTCTTACGTGAACCAAACACTTGAACTCATAGTATATCATAGTTTATATATTTATTTTTTTGAAGGCTTACCCTTCTATGTTTTTTCTCTTACTTCCTTTTACATCTTTTCTTACTAAACCTTCCCTTTCCTCGGTCTTCGTGAATCTTGTAATCCTGTCACTTTCTTATCACTCCTTTTTTTTAAAAGCACACTCATCATCACAATATATTATTGCACAGCCCGTATTCTGTAAGCCTGAGAACGGTAGAGGCTTATGTCTTTGTCAATTACTACTTGTCATGTCGCCCAGTAAATTTGTGCTTCGCTGCCTGTGGCTGACAGCAGCAAGTCACTTATATTGCTTTTATCACCATGTGTATATATATATATATATATATATATATATATATACATGGTGATAAAAGATATATATACATATATATATATATATATAAATATATATATATACATTTAAAATTTGCATGTTACTTAAAATCTTAAATGAAAGAATTTTTTATTATACTCTTGCGTCCACAAAACACTTACATATGTGTAGATGTGTATAACATACCTATACAACTACCGCATATAAACACAAAGTCTAAAACGTCTTGCTTGCTCTGAACGTAGCACTATGATGCCTCATAATTATAAAAATACATATAAATTAAAAAATATAAATCATTAACTTAATGATATATGGTTACTGCATCACAGAATCGACTTCTTAAACAAATATTGAACAAGATACTTTTACTTAATTGTAATTTATGCATTGTATACATTAATTAAATTGTAACTAGATTATGCATAGCAAATTATAACAATCATAAATAACAATCATTATTGCATTGAAAAATTAATAATAATAATAATACAAATTAAAATAAGAACAATATTTTAATTATAATTTTAACTGTAAACAAATTTTTATGCAATTTTTGACTATAATGAAATATCAATGAAATTATACTTTGCAATAAAATGCAACAAAATCATTTATATACAAGATAAATAATAATTTAAATAAATTAAAAATAATATACTTTACTAGTCAAGAGGCTGATAGAAAAATTCATCTGCTATAAACATCATAAACATTGAAGAACCTGCAACAATAAAATAAATTCCACAAAGTAAATGCTTAGTTTATCAGGAATAGTTTAGTCTGTTTTCTTAGCTGGAATAATGCTATTGCGAAATAGGTCTCGTTGATTATTATTTTCTAATCGTATTATTAACTTAATAATTTTATATGTTATCATCATTAGAATCCCTAAAATATTTTATACACAAATCCATGGTCATTAAAATTCAACATTATTTTTTGCTGCAGCAGATCAATAGTATTGAATGAAACTGAGTTGTTTTATTTATATTATGCAATTGACGAATGTAAAAAATTGATCTCTTTCATAATAATACGAATTTCTTCTATAAAGCATTGTCAGTATATTGAAAATACCATCGGATAATTAGACACAACCGGTAATTAGAACAGGAAAAAAAGACGATATTTCCCCTCATCGTCAAGTCTTACCCCATTACAGTTTAATGAATTTATCAACAATATTTGAATATCTGCATACTTTGTGTGTGTATGTGTGTCTATGTGTGTGCATGTGTGTGTTTTCATCAGCGAACCTTTAAATATCGGCGAGTGCCTCATGTAGAAAGCAAAGCGTTTTGCTTTTAGCGATGTTTTTTCACATTTTTCAAGGTAAATTTTTTAATATAAATTTTGAAAACTAAACAACGATATATATGCCGTTCTGATCGATGATCTTTTGCCACTTTTCTGGCGAAACCATAATTTTGTCACTGTAGAACTTCTGAGATTTCTGGGCGAAAAACTTAACCAAGTGATTTTCACAAGCTTCTTTTGAATCCAGCCTTACACCATTAAGAGAGTTTTGCTGAGACCGGAACGAATGACGTTCGACGGGGCAAGGTTCAGGCTATACGGTGGATGCATCAAAACTTCCCAGCCAAACTCTCAATTTTTGACGAGTCATTAAAGATATGTTTGGTCTAGCGTTGTCGTAATAGAAGACAACGCCTCTCCTATTAATCAATTCTGGACGTTTTTTTTTCAATAGCATGCTGCAATCGCAGTAGTTGTAGACACTAGGCAGTCCAATTAATTATTTGTTCAGGTTCGAGCAGCTCATGATGAACAATACCCTTCCGATCCCACCAAACACTCAGCAACACCTTTCTTCACGTCGATACGTGCTCCGCAACTGTTTGTGTGGCTTTAAACACGATCTCTTTAGCACATTATTGTTGTGCTCGATCCATTTTTCATCGCCCGTAATTATTTGTTTCAAAAATGGCTCAATTTTGTTTCGTTTCAGCAAGGATTTACAAATGGAAACTCGGCACATTAAATTGTTTAACCATAATTTGTGTGGAATCCAAGTATTGAGCTTATTTTTGTATCCAGTCTTATGTAAATGGTTCAAAACTGTTTTATGATCGGTGTTTGGTTCCATAGCGATGTCGTGAAATGAAATATGTCGGTCTATCTCGATTTTGTTAAGAGTTTCATCGACTTTTCGAACGGTTCACCGACCAGAGCGAGGTTAATCTTTAAGATCGAAGTTTCCGATACGAACCGAGTAAACCAATTCTGATACTGGCGTTCACTTAGGCACTCATCACCATAAACACTACACAATTTTCGATGAGCTCCCGCAGTTTTCCCTTCTCGGAAGCAGAAAAGCAAAATGTGACAAAAGTGGCCTTCTGGAATCTCCATTAATGTCCATCAAAGCGCATTAATTTTTGAATCAGTAAACGGATGACGCTTTTTGGTACTCTAGAATATTCTATAGTTTTTAAACTTCTAATCATGCTATAGTGTAGCTTCATTAAATAAGCATTATTACAGATATACAACTTTAACGTCATCTATTAGAAAGAACCGAAATTATTTTTTCCCCAACCCAATATTTATTTAAATGTACATCTTTGAAAATAAATCATATTGATGTGATTTTTACAGTTTATGAATAGTACTTTTTAAACTTTGTAAAATTTATATTAAATAATTGTTAATTTATTTCTTATTCACCCCTTAAGAGTATTTCAGCAAATATGCATTATCTGGTCACTTCCTGTTCACTTTCGGTATATTTCCGGTTCATTGCCGGTTATTTTTGGTCACTTCCGGATCATTTTGTATTTTTTGTAAATTAATATCATGTAGAAGATAGATGTAGATTGTGTACCAAGAGCGTAAAGTAGGCTTTTTTAGACTGCGTGTGGAAATTGCAGTACAAGTCGAGGCGAGTACAAGCCCCAAACGAGTACTACAATATCTACACTAGGTCAAAAAGCCTGTTTAACTCTTGGTGTACACCATACTTTTTGTAACGCATGTATTGATTCCCGCGTTTTTTGTGCCTGTAATTAAGGTGACTTTTTTTGGCACAGTATTCTGAAGTATTTAGTTCTGTATATGATACATATACTTATATTTATATGTGTCAGTACACGTTTTAATCATTTTTACGAATTTGTTAAAGAGCGAACAAAAAAAGCTTTCGTAATGTCTTTTAATAACGTCATTTCTGTTGCTGGAAAAACACCATATGAGGCTTCATTAGCTTTTATATACCGCAATGGAATAAAGAAAATTTGCGAAAAATTACAGGTAATTGCGGAACATATGAACTTTCTATTATAGTTTAGAGGAAAATTGGGGAGCGAATTGGAATCGAACAAGTTAAACGACAAGTACATCTGGAGACTAAACGCAATGGGCCTATGACACTTTCAAGTGTTTGGAACAGTCTCGCTTATAAGGTACATGCTTACCTGCCTATAAGAGATTGAGAATAACAAGAAGGAAGATAGGTGTGCGCCTACAGGAGATGGAGATGGTGCTCTCAATTTCATTTAGAAGAAATTAGTCGAGTTTTGGATGGGGGGTATGGCGAGGCTAGCTCGTCTGTAGCCGGTGCATAGATGGCGAATTCGCATATAAGTTAGCAAGTGCTACAGTGGTTAGGGCGCTTTACTGTCGCTCAAGCAATTCGAGTTAGATTTCCGGTGACGTTGCTTTCTTTTCGCCTTTCAAGAAATGCTTACCCGTAACAATGGTTAAAATAATATGATTCATGTGAATCACAGAACAAAAATTGCATATGCGTATGTGAAGGCAAAAAAAATTGCACCAAAAGATTTTCCAAACTGTTTATTAATAAAAGAAATATGGCAAATATATTGTTTATTCAAAGCGCAATATCGCACATAATAAATTTGTTGTACCGTATAACTCATTTTTGTTACTATTGTTAGAATATTATACAAACGTAGAAATTTGTAGTACAATAAAGGTTATGAAGTATTTATTTGAATATTTTCATGAAGGTCCTGACAATGTTGTTCCGTCGTAAGCACGGAAATTCGCGGATAATGGCGTATCTCGTCGCAGTCGGCGCGTCTCGCACGCACCTTTCTAAACATGATATCGAGATATCGGCATTGTCGCTATAATACAACCGTTCAATTGTGTCCTCTCCGGTTATTACGCATCTTCCTGCAAAACCAGACAGCCTGCACGTAAGCGACACCATAAAAAGGCTCAGCAAAGGCCAAGCGCTAATGAGGGTCTGGGGATGTCCGCTCGCCGTCGGCCGGCGCGACGGCCCGGCGGCGGCCGGGCCTGTACCCCCAATTCAAGCTCGGCCGAGTACTTTACGACAGGTTTAGCCCTGCTTCAGCTTCTCTCTCCCGACTACTGTGAAGCTTGGGAGGGGGAAGCGGGGGAGGAGGACAGAGGTAACTTGCCACCGACGGGAAAATCTAAAATCAGTCTAGTTTTGGCAGCGCTGAGGTTCAGTTTCGATTCTTGTAGAGATCTGAAGCTTGGAGCAGAAATCGGAATAGAATATCGCGAATTCTAGCAAGTCTTGTCCTTTTTACTCGTGGTTCGTGCTAATTCACGCGCGCTTGACAAAGTCGATTCTCGCCAAACCTGGCACTAAGACGCCTGTCACAGTTAAGGTCCTACAATAGCCGACGCGACGAGAGCTCTCGCCTTCCTATCCCAAACATCCCTTCACGCGGTCACCGAGACCAGCGGGAGACACGTCACGTGCTCCCCAATCGTTTGAGGCGGTCGCAAGGCCCGTAGGAGACGTAACTCGCTTTCCTTACACACACTTACACTCTCATACGTCGATCCACACCTTATTTTCGTTCAAAAAATTATCTTGTATTTTATAAAATCAGTTTTGAGAGAGGTTTTATACCGCAAGGCTTTCCTCTCTGTAGAGCCCTAATAAATATTATTATTGTAACTCTAAAATAGTCGTTTATTTACCTAAATTCCTAACCAATTTTAAAAATATTAAACATTGAGTATTCTCCATGTTGGAGCTTTCTTGACCCATAAAACAAATGTTTTAGTAGAATGTACAACCATGCATAACAATAATTATTAAAATATTATAAACCAAAATGACAATACATATAATTATGACGAAATAACACAACACGTTTCAACAATATATGTATGCGTACCTTGGACCATGTATCATATTTTAGAATTTAAATTAAATAAGCAATGTTATGTTATTTATAGATTAGCTAATCATGACCAAGATGAACAATACGTATATTTTGTGTACGTAATAATAAGCGAATGAATAAAAATGTAGATACGACATTTATTCGCTATGTTAAGCGACTGGAACGCCTCCTTAAGCGGCGAAAACTAGAAACTTAGAAACGTGCCCAAGCGTAGGTTCGAATCGTTTCCCGATTGTAGTCGAACATTCGTATTGGCAATTATGACTGAAAAAGTTGAAAAAGTTGTAAAAAAGAGAAAAATGTTCATTCTTTGATTTATCGTCAACGTCAAAGTTTGAAGGGTTCTTCTCTTTAATATGTACTTGACAAAATTTCTTAATTGGAACACTTCATACATGGTCTGCGCATCTACTTTCAATAAGTGTAACTTTAACTTGACTAGCTAAAATAAATTTTTAAAAATTAATTTTACCTTGTTGAGTGCAAATACGAATGTTCGACTGCAATCGGGAAACGATTGGAACCTACGCTTAAGCACGTTTCAAAGTTTCTAGTTTTCGCCGCTTAAGGGGGCGTTTCAGTCGCTTAACATAGCGAATATCTTAGTTCAAATTCAATGACGATGATGATAACGCATCTCAATATTTATATAATGAAATTCCATATCACTACGTCTTTGGTGAAAAACGAAAAGAACAGAATTAAAGAAAAAAGTTCTTTTAACCTATAATAAGATGAAGGTATTTTGTAAATCTAAAAAAACACATTTTTTTTTGCTTTTTTTATTATTACATATTCGTAGTGCAAAATTGTATAGAGATATGCATATTATATAGTACGTTTAAATCACCATTAACGTGCAAACAACTTGTAATATTTCTCCTTATTCAAAATATGGAATATTATTAAAAAATGTCAAAATTAAAATTTATGATGAAATAAGAATGGCATCGAACCATGATTTTAAAGTAATAAATACATTTTTACAAGATTTATTCGATAGAAATCATCCTTTTGAAGGCGAAATCATTGTTACGTCAGGTGACTTCAGAGAAACACGTCCTTTAGTACATTTTGCTAATCGAACAAAAATAATGGAATCGTGTGTGATGGTCATTTTTCATGAAATTATTATTGAATGAGAATTTGAGATCACAAAATAAAGATCATGAAGTCAAAAATTGGCTGTTTGATGTAGGAGAAAATGAAAATGAATCACGAATAATGTTAAAAGAGTCCCACGAGAATTTATTTGTACTTATAATTTGATAATTTTTGTAAATAAAATTGATCCAAACGGTTCATCGTTAAAAAAAAATTTAATCTTATCATCTCTAATTTCTGATATATTAAAAATTAATAAAAATATAGTTAAAAACATCCTTAAAAGCGAAACGCTTTGCTTTTCACATAAATCACGCTAATATTTAAAGGTTTGATTATGAACACACATATACGCACACACATAAACACACATACACACATCCGCGCGGGAATGTCGATACAGAAATAAAATATGCTCCGCGGACCAAACAGGCTAGGGGAAGAAACCCCGAAAATGAATTAAACAGGGATAGTGAGTTAATAACATTACTACCCTAAGCGGGTCAAGCCACAGATCCCAGTCCCGCCGCCGATTCCGATCGGGTGAAAGACCCGGTGGTCGGTGCTGGCCCCATGGAGATTGGGCAGGGGCCAAACTTACTTAGATGCCGCAGAGGTTAGTCACCTGACCCCTGCTGCACGTAGAGACGCA
The DNA here is from genome assembly GCA_037356405.1 of Nasonia oneida. Taxonomy (NCBI): domain Eukaryota; kingdom Metazoa; phylum Arthropoda; class Insecta; order Hymenoptera; family Pteromalidae; genus Nasonia; species Nasonia oneida. Next base: position 9,723 of record JAZHPH010000561.1, on the reverse strand, counting down.
GGTAATATGGAATTGGAGGTAGATGCCGACAGCCAGGAAAGAGCTGTTTTCGTATCGCACAAAAATGCAAAATCGAAAAATTAATCGACTATGTCAAGAACAGAAAAAATGTGCACCAACAGATTGAGGATCTTGCTTGAAGCAGCTATAGGCAAGCTATAGGAATCTCTGCAGGGCAGATGATAACTTCCAGCAATGCCAACGCCCGGAAACTCAGAGGAGGGAAACTCAGACAACCTCGAGTCTTCTATCTCGGAAGGCGGGTACAACAAAGAAAGCCCCAACTACTCCGCAGGATATAAATAAATGGAAAGAAGAGGACAATCAACCTAGAAACAAAGCGTAACAGAAAGTCGTCACAAGAAAGTCAAAGAAAAAGGAGAACAAGGCAAGCAAAGAGAATAAAAGTGTTCCTAGCGTTACAAACCAGAATAGGACCAGCAAAGACGGACCGACCCTCCAGACCAAATGCTCTAATCATCAAGGCTGCAGAAGGAAGAGCTATGCAGACATTTTGTCAAAAATGAAAGCGGCTTCTTCACTTAACAAGCTGGAAGAAAGCGTAAATAAAATACGCAAAACAGTGGCAGGAGATCTTATAGAGCTTAAACGCACGAAAGAAGGCAAAACCTCGGACTTTCAAGAAGCGGCTAAAGCAGTACTAGTGGAAGTCGCCACATTAAAAGCGCTACAACAAGAAGAGACCATTGTATTAAGAGATCTGGACATGCTTACCTCAAAAGAGGAAGTACTAGAAGCACTCTGGAAGGAAATTGGCGGAGAGAACATTGTAGAAGACTCTACGATATAATCACTGCGAAAGACGTATGGTGACACGGGTACCAGCTCAGATAGCGGCTAAGTTTACTAAGCTACAGAAGATCAGAAATAGGTCAACTGTAGGATCCGGGTGGCTAACCACAAAAACGAGCCGCTTAGGTGTTATAAACGCCTAGGTTTTAGCCATATCGGCAGAAACTGCACAGTAACTAAAAATAGAAGTAAGCTTTGCTTTAAATGTGGAAATGATGGGCACAAAGCAAAAGAGTGTAAGAACCAACCCAACGGTGTACTCTGCAAAAGAGGCACAGGTTGGAAGAGTGGCCAAGCAGCTGGTAGCTACGCATGTCCAGTTTACCTAGCTACAGTAAAAGCCATTGACAGACGAAGAAAATGAAAGTAGTGCAGTTGAATATAAATCACTGCGCGATCGCACAGGATCTACGGAGCCAGTACGTCCGTGAGACAAAGATTGACGTAGCCATCGTCTGTGAACAATACAAGGACCTGGACAAACCATTGTGGGATATGAACAGTACTACTAGTGAAGCGGCGATATGGGCATGCGGAGACGCCGCTTTTCAGGAAAAGTGATAAGACGTAATGAAGGATTTGTACGCGATAAGGTCGCGGGCGTACACATTTACAGCTGCTATGCTTCACTTAACGCGCCGATAGAACAATTTAGACAACTGTTGGACCGACTAGTACAGGATCCTGTAGAAAGAAAACCGGTACTTATAGCAGGCGATTTTTACGCCTGGGCAGTAGAGTGGGGTAGCCAAAGGACTAACAAACGAAGACGAGCGATGTTGGAAGTATTCGCCCTCCTAGACTTGGTCTTAGTTAACCAGGGAAGCTCTTACACATTTCAATGAGGAGACGCAGGGTCCATCATAGATCTCACGTTTGTTAGCAGTTACTGGATTGGCTAAGTCAGATCGTGGACCGTGAGCGATCATTACACAATTAGTGACCATCAAGCGATAATGATGGAGAAAGAAAAACAATAACGTTGATCCAACGGGAGTATAAGAATGGAAATAGTTGATCTGTGAATGGTAAGGTCGAGCAGGTGATAGACAATATTACCCGAGCCTGCGACGCAACAATGCCGAGGAGGGCTCCTAATAATAGACAACCACCAGTATACTGGTGGGATAAAGAAATTGAATTGCCAGATTTTAGAGCGCATAATCGGCGTTAGAATGGATCAAGCCATTCAAGAACCAAGTGGACTAGCGAAATACCAATACGGCTTCAGAAAAAAACGCTCCACTCTTGTCGCTGTAAGCTTAGTCGTCGACACCGCTAAAATTGCAATAGAAGGAAAGAGATGGAAAAGAGGAGCCAAGAAGTACTATGCTATTGTTACACTGGATGTTAAACATGCGTTTAACTCAGCCAGCTGGGGCAAGATATACAAGGCACTACGAAAAAAATGGTACCCGCATGTATAAGAAGGATTATGTCTGACTACCTGAAAGACAAGAGCCTATTGTATGCCACAGAGAACGACACGATAACCTATAAAGTAACTAGAGGGGTCTCACAAGGGTCAGTGCTTAGCCCATTATTGTGGAACATCATGTACAATGGATGAATACAAAATTTCAGCGTAATACCTTCATTTGGCTTCGGGTTGTAGCTGGTCAAAGTTAAGGTTGCAAACAATTTTCCCATTTTTTCCCTATTTTTAATGATTTATAGCTTATAAGGGATGCATTTTTAACTAAAACAATCCAGATATTTTTTTTTGTGAAATTTTGAATTTTTCAATAAAAATACTTTTAAAGCCCTATATGTATGCTAAGGCTACCTTATTTGCATTTTAAACCTTTATTTATTGTATTATATTATTGGATTTTAAAATATTAAAATCTGAATGTTTGATCCGGACTTTGACAACCTCAATACAGTAAAAAGTTACCTTTTTATAGTAAAAATTAGCTGTAAAGTTTTCGAATGGACCTGACCTTCTACTAGAAGTTATGTAGAAAACAAACATGATTTAATTGCTAATAAGTAATTTTACATTCAAATTTGACAGTTATAACCTAGTACATTTCATGACTACCGATAACAACATGTGAGGAGTGCCCTAGATACGGCGAAAAAAAGGCAAGATGAGACTGTCCAAAGGATGTCCGGACGACGCACTATGGGATATTTCGACTTTTCCTGTTTCAAAATCAAATAAGTCCGAATTCAGTCGGTCGATCAACATGAAATTTTTGGAAGATGATGTTCGAACTATCAGAAATCGCAGAAAAATGACCAGAAATGTTGATGTTTACGGTCCAGGATAACTCGTTAAAGTTGACGGTTTTCGCAAAAAAAAACACAAGTCACTGTAGATCAATGGAATTTTTTTTTATTTAATGTTTGTAAACGATATTTTTATGTATTTTTTCCCGCTGAATTCAAATCTGCCCCTTAAAATTTTGTAGGATTTTTTTTTCATCCAGAAAATTGGGATAAACGTGTAGAATCGCCAAAATTTTGTCTTTTATGACTCCGTAGGATTTGTTCCCGTTCTATACAGTTATAAAACTCTGTCATTTTATGTTTTTTACAATGCTGATGGTAAATATATGTTTGATTACATAAACTGTATAATAAATATGTCATACGACCCACATTTACGCATGAGCGCGTGCGTTTTAGCGCAGAAAAGGAAACAACTCTTTATTTGCAGGGTTTTGGGATTGTATGCATCGCGATTCTGATGTTCGTGTATGCATATATATATATATATATATATATATATATATATATATAT
>JAZHPH010000560.1:0-40376 GCA_037356405.1 Nasonia oneida | reverse complement strand
AAAACAAAAAAAAAATAGAAAAAAACAGTGATTTTTTCCGCCAGGGAACTCTTGCTGAGAAGCATGAACTTTTACAAAGTTCAATTGAAAATAACTTTTATTCATCGACTGATATAAACTCTGCTTTTGAATATACACCAGAAAATTGTGATTCTGAAATTGTTAAAGCTATTGATAAATTAAGGACAAATCGGTTGTTGTAAAATATATTTGTTTGGAAATAACTCATCGTACAATTAATTATAGTAATGACATGAAAATATACACTCATTTGAATGAATACGGAAATTTAATGATATGCAATATACACGCAATCATTATTGCCAATATTTTTAACATTTATTTCGTTGGAAACAGCGACGAAATCATATATTTTCCAGAGCTAGGAATTTACGAACGCGCTAATTATCAAACTAGAAATAAGTTAACTAATGATTTGTTACTTTTTCCCTTAACATCTCTCTTTTGTCTACATCCTCTTTTAGAATCAAAAATCAAATCCGTTCCAGTTTTTCTTTCTAAATATGCACCTTACGGAGCTGATATTTAGAAATTATGTGAGTATAATAAATAATAAAAATCAGCAATTCTATAGTTTTTTTTCTTGTAAAATTATATAGCCTTTTTTTCATTTATCATTTAAATGTTCTATAAATATTTGGATTTTTATTAAACTTCATTTTGTTTATAAAATATATATTGTACGTTTGTTCAATGGTTGGCATAAACTTTATTCGTAATTATTACAGATGTCCCAATTCGAAATCTGCAATTCTTCTAGAACGAAAAAAGCATGTGTAACATGTGATGATGAAGATGAAAATGAGATTTTTATGCAAACGATATTGTCACAAGCTAGCAGATTTTTTAAAATAAATGCAGCAAATAAAGTTACTGAATCTGATGGATTTCATATCCAAAATAAAGAAACGATACAGTTTTTGAGCGATGAAGTTTTTATGATTTTAGAAGATAACGATGTTTGGACAGCGTCTGAAAAAGGCAACGAAAACAATCAAAACGTAACAAACCAACAAGAAGTTCCTAGTCCCTGCAAAATACCTAAACAGTCTGATTCTCGCGAATCAAACGACAGCGGCAATATTGTTCCAACCTTATGATAATTTTAAAGATTTTAAAATTATTTGGTCCAAGTTCGATTTTGATTTAATTCAAAATTTAAAATCGGGAAAAAGAACAAAAAGAATCCAAAAGTATGTTTTGAATGGCATTATAGATGAATTGAGAATAATCAATCATCATATCCCGGACTCTGTACTCAAGAGCGTCGCGGACACTTTAATAGCCGTGTATTCAAAAACCTTTGCTGATTTATGGAAAGATGATAAAAGACAAGGAGATGGAACTGCAACGGTTATTTCTAAAATGAGGAACCGGAATAATTATTTGAATAGACCACATATGGATTCTAATAATTTAAGTAGAGTGTTACAATTACCTCTCAAAAAAACAAAGTTACTTCAAAGCATTCGTGTTGGGTGTCCGAAATGGCAATCTGAACATTACAATGCGGATGTTATGAATGAAATTGCCGAAAAACATCGTCAATACTTATTGCATTACAAAGAGTATGATGAGGCTGATGACGAGATACTTCGACAATGTACTGCGACGCTTTAGTTGACTCATTTCCATTACAGAGATTATTTTTAAACAAAATAGAAAATTCACCATGTGTTGCAGAAATTCAAGAGACATGGCCATGCCTTTTTAACCAACTGTATATGACACTACATTTTTCACTTTTAACTAATTACAATTATAACGACTTCATCAAAGAAATGAAAGAAGATATACCAATTCTTCTACAGTATGGGCATTTCAAGCAATTTGTAGATATGGACGAACTTCAAACAGATAATCAGAAAAACTTAGCTGCAATTTCAGTTATTTTTCAGCATTTTAATGAAAAATTTCAGAGCTTATTTTTAACATCACCTGTAAGAAATTTTATTCTTTTAAAGTTAATTTTATTTGATAAATTACAATTTATTAATTAATAATATATATATATAAATATATTCTATAGGTAAGCACAGATATTGAATCTATAAAACTCAGTGAAACATATCCTACAATTGTCATGACAGGTATCTATATATAATGTATGCATCAACGCATGTGTATGTTAATTATTGTCTTGTATGACTCACAAAATTTATTAAAACATTTTAGAAAAAGCTGGAGAAAATGATAATGATGCAGAGGATGAAGAGAAATATTTTCTTTTCATGGATCATATACGTGTCACTGAAATAGACAGTTTTATAAATGCCGTATTTATACTACTTGCATCGTATTTAGTTTTTAACCGATTATGGCCACCAGCGGTTAGCTGCTTTCTAGAATTTCTTCAAATGCGATACATGAAGGTTATAGACGACAAAACCAGAAGTAAATCTAAAAAAATTACAGAAAAGGTCAATGCGTTTTTTAGAAAATTGGAAAATTTTTCATTGGAGCAATGAAGCATCCCTAATTTACAAATGTAGATTTAAAGTTTAAAATACAAATTATTTAATTAGTTTTTCTAAATTTGTTAAAAAATGATCTCAGTAACTTAATTTGCACGCTTTCGCCCATGCTCATCGGCAATCTCTCGGATCCTCTAATCTCTGGTGCTGTGCGATATACAGTCGTAAGCTAGCGCCGCCCTGCGGTTTTCGCTCCAAACTATACGCATCTAGAAGCAGCGGAGGAGAAGTAGGGGCGGCCGTACGTAACTAGCTTCCCCACCAGCAGCAGCGGCGAAGAGGGAAGTAGAGAGTACACAATCACATCGCGGCGCGGCAGAGCATATAGGAGAAATAGCATAAGCGGCAGTAACTGTAGAAAAAAAAACAGTAGAAAAAAAAATTTGCTGAGACTTGGACTCGAACCCGAGTGCATAAGAATAGTAAGCAATAACATAGACCGCGCCGCCACGATCATCGTTGGCATATGAAAACTGAAAGTAGCATATGTTTATCGGGAGGCTGGGGTGGCTTATTAGTTTAATTTAGCTTTGTTTAAGCTTAAGCTTAACTTGTTTGTGTCGGTTTAACCATAATTCCTCTAAAAAATTAAAGTTCTCAATCATGAGTTTTCAAAAGTTTTAGATTCTAATTTTTGTACACTTATGTTGTTGTTTAAACATTCTTTTTGGTCCAATAATATGCCCGAATAGTTATTTGGCGTTGGTTGAAACTACCGCGAGGTGTGGATGCGCAAATTCGACAGTCGCCGTTTGTCACATTTCCTCCGCCGCGTCAGGCGTGGTGGACCTAAGAATATATATAGCGCCTCTCCCGTCTCCTCCACTACCGCTGGATGCGTATACTTCCCCTACGCTCCTTTTCTAGATGCGTATAGTTCGATCGCAGGCCGCAAGTGGCGTCATGATCGAATTCGCCACGCATTTTTAACACGGCATCGGCAATCTCTCCTCTAATCTCTGCGGCTGCGTCTACAATGGACCGAATTCGGTAAACGAACGTATACGGTAGCGAATTTGCTTAGTGCTGCCACCACAGTTCGAGTTCCATCTGTTCCCGATGAACGAACCTTATGAAAACGTATATCCTTCTGGACAATATTAGAAAAGGCGCTGAATTTAAAACAACTATTTTATTAAATGATAAAAACTTGTTTAAAAAATGAATTAAGCATTAATACAATGTACAGTCAATACTTTACAAAAAAATTTTAATCTCATTGATGTAATTTTGCGTAAACTTGTACAAACTGTTGAACAAAAGGAACATATATCTTATAATTTTGATAAAGAGAAATAAAAGGAGTCACTCTCAATTTTTATTTAAAACAGTACATTGAACAAATTGTATCCAAAGAAGAATACTTTTATATGTTTTGATTAGGAGTTATTGTGTGCGATAGCAAAACTTAATCCATTGAGTTGCATTGAAAATTTCCTCCAACAATTATGGAAAGCAGATGTCCGATTGAGAAGACATCTATTTCGCGAAATATTAAATAATGTCACACTCTTTTCTACGCAATTTATCATCTCATTATGTGTGTAAAAAAATGGTTATTTGCATTATTCTTTTATTATTCGTATCTTTAAAAAGTTAACGTAGTGTATAAAAAATGTAATTTTCAACCTATCTGTATTTTTATGAATAAAGTATACTTTACTACAATTATTTATTTTATACTATATTTTTTATTTAACTCTTGTCACCGAACTACATAACTTGCTGTTGCCTTCTACATCATTTTAAATTCAATTATCAAATAATATAATTTTATTAATATTCTATTTTTGGGATTCTATTTTCGACGATTAATAATTTGAAACAAATGTTTATCGATATTAATGCTTAATTCATTTTTTAAACAAGTTTTTATCAATTAATAAAATAATTATTTTAAATTCAGCGCCTTTTCTAATATTGTCCAGAAGGATATCGCGTTTTCATATGGTTCGTTCATCGAGAACAGATGGAACTCGAACTGTGGTGGCAGCACTAAGCAAATTCGCTACCGTATACGTTCGTTTACCGAATTCGGTCCATTGTAGACGCAGCCTGACGGCACGCTTTCGCCCATGCTCATCGGCAATCTCTCCTCTAATCTCTGGTAAAACACTCGTACAACTGGCAATGAAATTCAATTGTAAAGAACTTGCTGCAATTTATTTAGGACCAGCTGAGTTAGAAGGTCGATTGCATCATAAAAGATCTCATAAATCAGGTTTGTTCTTCATTACTTTAAATGCGTTCGATATTTTTTTTTTTTACTCTAACCTATTTTGTCAACAAGGATCTTTTATTAAATTTTGTATTTTCATTCTTAGTGATAATTTGGTGAATAATGTTGTTTAATACTCATTGAATTACAATTTATTATCTTTATCTATTTTAAGTTTTATTAAATTGTTCCTTATGAAAATACAAAATACAAAATACAAAATTTGGACCATCTCTTTTTAATTTCCAGAAAATACGTAAAAGCAAAAAATAATTTACAACAATTACGCTTTTTGCTCTCCATGTTAACCAAATAAATAATTTAATGTGTGTCTATAATAGGTGTTATAATCCGGATGTTAACACTATACTAAAGAATTAAGCTCTAAAACTTTAATTTTGAAAATGGTTCCAAACATTAAACTATTCAAATTAACATTTTTGAAAGTTAGTCCCATAGTTTTGCAGGTGTTATCATCCTAATGATATTAACACTTTTATAGGCACTATGTATATTAATTTTTTGCCTTTGAAACTTTTAGAAATCTCTGCACAGATATATATGCATATATTCGTAAAAGCTTGTTTTTAATATCTAAAATATTTTCAAGTTATAAAATAACTTAATCTTTTCGTTGATTGTTGGTTCTTCTAACTTGGGGTGGCACTACTCTATAAATTTGCAATGAAACAATAAGCATCATAGCATTGCATTTGTACATACTGTTGTTCCATTTGTTTACAATAAAGTATGAATATAAAATGATTTTTCTTGTTTATAAATTACTAGCTAAATTTTTATTTTTGTCATTTTCACTTCTGTATTATTTTCATTTATACAAGAAATAATACAAAAGGATGCATACACTGTAGCTTATATAATTCATAAATAAAATAAATGAAATCGCTATAGTTATAACAGATTGTTGTATGAATGTAATTTTCTATGTATGCTACATGAACTATGGTTGACTTCAAAATAAGAAATCTGTTCCGTTCTGCGTGCTTATGACATTGAGCAGTTTAATGTGTGATGTAGCATCATACGGCTAAAGATAAGTGGTTCATCCCTGATAGCATTCTCATAGCGTGCGCTTCTTTTTTACGTATAATATTTTAAAGTTAGCCTTTCATTCCTAGAAATTTCAAAGTTATTCTCTTGGCAAGTTGCAGACACATTGCTACCTTTTATCAGTCGTTGTCAGAACGTACTTTTAGATACCTCTGACCACTAGCATGTTCTTAGGCTTCTGGTAGAACTAATTTAAGATTGCTAATATTCCTGCTCTTTCCTCCAACCCTGATTATTTTATTAGTTTTTTTTTCCCCAACCCAACCTCGGTTTTATGTATGTACAATTTTATAATTCCTTCCCTCCCCATCCAATCCCAGTTTTATGTGATATTTCATTATTTTCACCCTCCTCCTCAACCCTGGTTTTAAGTGCAATTTTATTATTCTTTTCCTCCTTCTGCAACCCTGGTTTTTTATATATACTAGAAATCGACCGCGCGCGAATGTTTACCGTTTCATTATAGAATCAATGAAGTCGTTAAACGTGTGTTATATTCAAAAGCAATTAAAATCAGTTTTTGCTTGCACACTCACTCATATACACATACACACATAAATGTATATACACATATATACGTTTTATAAATGGGCAATTTGAGGAAGTTAGTTAGGCTATTTTCCAAGAGTTCGTCTAAAGCAATCATACACACTCTTTGTCGAGAGACTTTAGAAAAATCCTCAAAAAATTGAAATCGAGGTGATGGCAATTTGAGGAGCATCCTCAAAATCCCCAAATTTCCGGAATGGTAAATATAAGCCTCATAAGTTACTCGGTATATATATATATATATTATTATTTAAAAATTCCATTAATTTTAAATTTGTAGTTTGAAAATATAGCCATATGTAATTGTTCTTATTGTGTATAAATACTGACAAATTCATAAATATAATTCTTTGTATACATAATTTTTAATTTTTAAACCTTCTCTTTGATTTCCAAGATAAATGTTAAGAGAATCCCAAGATCGAACTCTAGACATTGCTACATATAATTGTCCATGATTGAAGACATCTGATTGCAAATCAATAATAATATTATCAAATGTTTGGCCTTGTGACTTATTAATAGTCATTGCAAAAGCTAATTTTATTGGAAATTGTCTTTTTTTAAAGGAAAAAGGATATTCGTTTTCACAGTACCATGTAATCCGGTTTATAAAAACGACCCGGCTGGCGTTATCACCACTCAAAATTTGACATTTAAGTAAATGGTTTGAAAAATCTATGATTCTTAATCTCGTGCCGTTGCATAAACCTTCATTGATACTTATATTTCTAATCAGCATTACAATGCAGTTGAAGTTTGCAACGTTTCTACCAACGAAAATTTTTTTTGTGAGTTAATCACATTTTGACTATTGGTAATTGTTAATTAGCCTTAAAAAATATTAAATATGGATTTTGGGTATGATCCTCGAAGAGGAACAAGATTTAGAGGGCGCTGACGGAATCCAAGCCCAAAAGTGATGGATTTCGCAATTTCGCGTCTGAGTCCTCGGCTCGCAAGAGGATTGCACACTTTTTTACAACGGATTATTGTTACTAGAGGTACAATCAATAAATACAGCAAGTTTGGTCAAGATCAGAGGTGGGGAACTTTGTCTAAAGGGCTCTAGTAGGGCGCAAAATCGCAATTTCGGCATTTTTTGGACTTTTTCGACTAAGTACCCGACTCGCAAGAGGATTGCACACTTTTTTACAACGAATTATTGTTACTGGGGGTAAAATCAATAACAATACAATGTTTTCTTAAGCGCAATACATAAGGAGCCAGACTGGATGGATTTAAGGAATTTAAATATTCCGTCAAATCACCGTTATTGCAATTATCAGTGCTGTCAATACCAGTGTAAATGCGCTCGCTTTCTATATCTAATAAGTTTGTGACTTGCTTATTGATTTCATCAACATCTATGTTTCGAGCTGACAGTATAGCACATTTACTCATGTTTTCAAATCGTTTTTCTTCAATTAATTTACCGAATAAATAGTAAGCCATGTTATTATTTGCAGTAAGAATGCAGTGTTCAGGAACATTGATGTTGTCATGTGAATCATTTAATGTTCCGTTACCAACTTCTAATAAAAATTTTGCAAAATCAACTTCATTAGGCATTACTCTCATATTTGTCGTAAGTGTGAACTTTTTAAAATATTTCCATAATTCGCTGTATTTAATGCAAAGATTCAAAGTTTCGCCTCGTGTTCCATTAATCTTTATAGGAAGAAGTTGTCGGAAATCTCCTCCTTGAATAATGATTTTTCCTCCAAATGGCAAATTATTGTTCATGATATATTGCAATGCTCGATTTGCGATTTCTAAAGCATATCTTGGAGCCATTGGAGCTTCATCCCAGATAAAAACATCAGCTTCTTTTAGAATTTGACCTTCTTTGGTTTGCGCCTTGATACTTGATGATGAATCGTGATACATTGGAACTGGCAAACCAAACGTTTTGTGTACTGTCTTTCCATGCGGGAGTAATATTGCAGCAATTCCAGTAAATGCCATTGTGTATACTTTAATGTTTTTGGATGTTAATATATTATATAAAGTTGCGTTATTAGTATTATCATCTAATGTATGTTGTTCTACTCTTTGTTCCATTGTAGGGAAATCAGTTAAAGCTCTACCTTCCATATTTAATAAGGTATTAACATGAGCATAAGCTTTTTGATAACTTATAGTTATTTCATTTGTTCGTGAAAAATCTTCAGACATTGCATCTTTGAATTTTTCCCATAATTCTTCGGGGTGAACAGGTTGACAGTGGATCAAAATGCGAACAAACAATCTTCAAAGTTGTGTAGGCATCATCCATACTGTTGCTTCTTCCATTGCTCTCATCCATTCTTCGTCGTCTTCTATAAAGCCTAAAGCTAAACATGCTGCTGTAAATGTAGGTTGTATGACACCATCAACAGTTTTTAAATCATCAAAACTTGTAGAACCTTTTACATGCAATAGCAATAGACGTAAATGAAATAGTTCTAATTGAGTTGGACTAATCAAATACATACGTCCAATACAATTGAACTGTTGTTTACGAACTGTCCAACTGGAAACGGTCAAACCATCAATCTTTTGTTTCTTATGCACAAAGTAGCTAGGAATATATGCATAGAAATATTGTCTTGCTTCAGGATTTTCTAAGTTCAGCTTGAAATAATCTAGTAACGTGCTACTTGAACAATTAAGATTTTCTCTAATATTGTTTGCATTGCCAACAATAATAATGCTTTGTTGATAGGGTAAATGTACTGCCAATCTTATTATAGCATGACTTTTGTCTTGTAATATTTTACTAAGTATGCAGTAGATTGCTTCAACAGGTCCGACATATCGAGCTTCTAGAAAATCTTGAATCTCATCGTTATTAATTAGTGTTTCTTCATTAGATTCACCAATTACAATATTAGTAGCATCATGACCTTTATAAATATATTTATATAAATATTTAACTGATCGGATACTTGTCACTACTTCTACGTTGATATGACAGTTGAACATCTCTAATAAAGTTGGGCAATATGGTACGACCCATGTATTGTTAACTACATTGCCATTATTTAGTTCGTATGTAATTCCAGTATTTCTTCTACGATAATTAGGATAACCGTTTTCATCCATGTTTGTCTCGTCTACAAAACGTTTAGGAAATTTTTTAGAGCATTTTCCTTCTACCTTACACCAATTACCACAAGGACCATGTATCATGTTTTTCAAAACTATTTCTTGCAATGTTGGTTTTTGAGCATCAGGGATTTCGGCAGAAATAAATTTATCAACAATTTCAGGCGTGGTAATTTTAAAACCATGTGCTAAAGTAATTAATAAGTGCATGTGTGGTAAACCTCTTTTTTGAAATTCAATGACATATACATATGCTGCAACTTGTCCAAAAAATTTGTTTTTTATAATAAAGTCAAGCAAACGTTCTTTTTTTAAATGAAATACTCTGGCTACTATATCGGGTCTATCAGAAACTTGTTGATGAGGTAAAAGATTTTCTGTTATCTCTGACCACTTGGGGTTACACGTCATTGTAAGAAAAATATCAGGTTTACCCTTGCGATTAATTATGGCCATTGCATCTTGATAACACTGTTGCATGTGGCGGGGTGAACCGATGAATGTTGATGAAAGAATAATTGTTTTTCCAACTTGTCCATTCATATCATTAGCAGATCGTTGCATATAATCATGCAATCCTTGATATGTATCTGCCTTAATTTCTTTTTGGTGATTTTTGCAATACATAATTCTATCTTTTTCCATTTTAACATAAGAATATTGTTGAAACAATCTACGTCCCATAATAAAAGGATTAAATTCGTCGGGTCTAATAGCTATTTTGTATTTTGTGTAAGCTAAACGTGTTACAAGTCGAATATTACCATTATTATTTGTACTAATACGTTGTAAATTTTGATGCCATCCTTGAGTTCCGTAAGGATAAAATAGTGGATAAATCCATGGTTCCACATTAGGATCCATTGTACTGACATACTGTAAAGTTTTAGTATTCTTGTTTCGAATAGTTACATAAGACTCTGGAATTTCGCCATCAGCCGTTGTAGAAAAAATAGCAGCAACTTCATTAGTTCGCTGAAAATTGTATCTTCGTCTATCAATACCTGGCTTTAATGTAACAGAATTTTGCTGCATTCTAAAATGTATAGCTTCTAGTGGATCAATAATGAAAAGTTGTCCATAAGAAGGACAGTCATTGTCTTGCAGATATAGGGCCGTATTAATCTGATAATATATTTGTCCTTGAATTTTGAAACAATACGGACCTCTGCGGGTTGAATTGAAATTGACTAAATTAGAATTGAAGGAAGCAAATGCCAATGAGTTATTGTAGACGCGAATATGTTGAAAAAAATCATTGGATTTAGCATGAGATGCGTTAAACAAATCAAGCAAATCTTTAGGAAATATAGGTGAAGGTTCTAATACAACTCCTCCATGACTACAACAATCGTGAAACGATAATCCTTTGTTCGAAACTGTTTCCGAGACAAAATGTTTAGCTTTACAATGTATACATAGAGTATTCATTGGGCCTAAATAATCCTGAATGATATGTTGACAATTGTTTTGATCAACATCAGGTGCTACATCATTTCTACGTTCATCAATAATAGCGTCGACAGTACGAACAATTCGTTGGCGAGGCATATTGTTATATGGTTCAATCAATAAGATAATAGTTAATAGCAAGATATACCGAGTAACAATATATATATATATATATATATATATATATATATTATCTGAACTATTGTATGATAAATGCGAAGAACGAAAAAAATGTATTTATAAATAAAATGAATTTATTGATTAATAAATAATATAAAAATAGCACGTTATGTAGCATGCACAACTATTTAAAAGTGTAAAATGGTCCTGATTCGCTTTCTTTCTAATGGAGCTAAAATTTAAAATTGTTATCTTCAAATCAAGTGTAAGTAAATTTTTAATTTGTAAATGTATTGAAGTTGTAGGTAAATGCAGTAATAGTAATTATAATTGGGTAGGTTATTTGTAGTTAGAGTTTTTGAAATTAGGTAGGTTGTATATTTATAGTTTTTGAAATTGGGTAGGTATTTGTAGTTAGAGTTTTTGTATAAGTTCAGTAGTTTGTACTTAGGTATCAGTTAGGTTAGTTATTTTATAAATTGTTAGGTATGGTGGCTGAAAAAAGTAAAACAATAATTAATTATATATTCAAATATTATTTTTGTTATTTTTTATACAAAAAATATTGGTTTCAATAATAACAGGAATAATAAGGCTATTGTATCTTCTTGAAAGATTTATAGTTGCAGGAACTTTGTTACTATTCAGCCGTTTATTTTCACCCCAAAAACCTGAAACAAAGAAAATGAATTTCATTTAGTGTTTAAAAATAATAACGTATGACTAATAAGTTCTTTATGAGCAATGCTAAGTACGTTTCTTTTACTGTAATAAACTGTATTCAGATATATTTAACGTTGAATATAGAATGCATAAATTGAATACTTATACGTATAAATAAATAAAATAATAATCTGTAAGTAATGTCCTTGATCAAATTAAGGAGAATGCCGATGGATAAACATTGATATTATTTATATATATATATATATATATATATAAAACTTGTACAGATAAATTTACATGTTAATTGAGGTTATGAGACGTATTGGTATTCTCCTTAAAAGGTTTTCATTCAAATCCCTACTTAAAAAAGAGAGTAGAGAAAAGTGAAGCCGACTAAAACGCGTTTTGATTGGTGGACTGAAAAGACACGAAATGTAAAGATTCTAACCTCTAAATTTGACGCGCGCGGAGCGCGCATAAATGCAGATGAACACGTAAAGTAGTAAGACACTCGTGCTGTATACAATTATATTCACGTAGCTTTGATATAGATGAGCAGGATTTAGCCAAGAACAATAACAAAAATTTGTTTCCAGTTACTTTTACTACGTATACTTCTTTCAGCGATTTGGTTGCCAATTCTACATTATAACAAAGAAAACAGCATACATTAAAAACCAATTCATCAAAAAGTTACGTCTAAAATTGAAAAATAACATGTTATATACCTCAATTTTGTAATGAGAAGCTAATGTTTGGCGCCTCGTGGAAGATGATAGATCCACAGTGGCTAAAATACAATACACGTGGTCATATATGACGTGTATTGTAATAAAACTTGGCTTAGCCTGAGTCCAGACCACTAAACTACAGCAAAACTGTTATAATTAATAGGAGGGATCGTACACTGACAAATTTTCAACACTTTTTTGCATTTAATGAGACACGTTATTCGTTATGCGAAGTCCGTACATGCAATGCTGCCGCCATGACAGTAATGTAGGTAGTTATTGATTTTTCTGCGCCAATTCTGTGACCCACGTGACCATCGTTTTCAGTTTGCATGTAATAACGGACCTGTCGCGTTCCGAAACTCACTACAATCTGCGTTTATATTTAAAATACACTTATGCTTTTTGTGATGAATAGAATAATTGTTAACAGTAATGATAATTATTATATTTATGATGTACAGGGCCTCATATGATGGCAAAGCTTATTTTAGATTTGAATAATAAACTATATAAAATAGTAGCCTCACTTGAACATGAGATAAAAATCGTATGTTTCCTGTGTATAAATATACTTAAATAATACATGAAAGTACCTTTCTTACTAAAAATCTTGTTGATCGTAACCATTTAAACTATTTCTAGTATAAGTATAAGGAAAGAAAAAGAGAATATAACAGATCGAAAAAGAATGAGAACGTGGCATGTTCCTTTTCTCAATCCAAATTAGTTATTATTTGTAAAAATGTAGAGAAGCATACATGTAAAAATTAGATAATTTATTTTTTAATGTTTTTTATGTCAGATGACGATATCAATTGTTCGTCTCTTGATTGTACAGGCGGAAATAAATAAAAACAACATTGTTAGTTTATTGACATTTTTTAAATAAGATGAGTTTTATAAACCTTTAAAATCATTTCATATAATAATTTATTGATTAATCTTTATAGCTCTATCTTATACAATTTAACCGCTATATCACATGTACTGTTTCTATATATATCTATATATATACTTTGCTGTATAAAGAAAGATTACTCAATAAATTAATATAAGCTTACATATATGTTACATTATAAATGGCCTTAGTGGTCCATCATTAGTCATTATTTAACATTTTTGTTGTGTAATAATACTTTAAAACCCTTTGTTTAAATGACCATGGCCTCTGTACGAGTTGCAATGAAATAATAAAGTTTGTATCGAGTCCATTGTCATTCAAACCAAGAATTTTTTTATTGTAGCCGCAGGCTAAACAGGTGTTTTACAGTATTACAGATTTAAATAGTTAATATATTTAAAAATACATTTTTCATTAAAAAATATCATAGACAATTCTTATAAAAATTACATACAGTAATTTATTGATTAATCTTTATAGCTCTACTAAAAATACTTAACCGCTACATCACATGTTCTATATATTGCTAACAATATATATTTTGCTATATAAAGAAGCTTAAAAATTATAAATGAACTTATTGGTCCATAGTTAATCATCTTATGTATTTTTTTTTTAATACTCGAAAACGTTATCTTTGATAATCTAGCAAATATTAAACAATCACATGCTTAACGTCGAACTTGAACAAAACAAAATAAATGTAAATTATGGTTTTTTTGGAATGATTTTTTCCAAGGACAATAAATCTCATTGTAATACCATAATCTCAATACGTAAACACACACGAAAAAATACGAACTATAAAAATTGAGGTATGAGGCTTAACCTACAGGAGCTAGCCGCTTTAGGGGTTTTCCACCTTGGGCTAAGTCTGCATCAGACATTGCTGGCGTGTTGTCCCTGAGGGTAATAGCATTCATGTTGTTGCACGTAATGCACAGTATACCTGAAAAGTAATTATTCTAATTTAAAATAAACAAAGTATAGAATTGTGAAAATAAAAAATATCTTTACCATTAGTGGCATCTACTATTCCAACTACGTTTACGGCTACACCTTTCTGAATGTTGTCAACTACAATGAAGTTTGTAATGTTGACAGTTAATTTAGAGCGTCCATCAGTTATTGATCCGCAGCCATAACTGGCGTTTTCAAAACGACTGGGGATCATTGTAAACTTCATCCTCACAAATCCATCAATGGCTGTAAAATCAATTAAATATATTAAAAATTCTCATTAGATATGTATACAAAATTACACAATTATAAAGTATCTATTAAAAACTTACATATCAGGCCTTCAGCCTGATTGATGTTTTCAAACGTAACTGCTGTTGGTAAAACCTCTATTGGCACTGGTATTTCTTGTTCAAACATTCCAGAGAAAGTTAGCATGGTTGTAGGTTGAATCACGAGATCGAAGGGAACGTATCCCTCATTTTCCATTGCGAATGAAATCCTTCAACTCTTGCAAAGAGCACCATCAATATGCAACCTCTGTAAATAAAATCAATTGTATTAATATAATGCAAATTAAAATATTATTATATTGATAAATAAGACGTACTCGGTTCATGATGATATCGTTGTTATGCACATCAATCAACGGTTGTCCCCATATGCAACAGTGTACTTTCTTGCTGCCATTTGTCAGAGAAAATTTTAATAGACGATATTTCCCCAGCTCGCCAACACTGGTTGCGGCCTTAATCCAACAAATATAACCGGATAGTTCACTGAAAAAAAAATAATAAAATAGAAAACTTTGAACTTTTCAATTTGAATGAGTGAGCCCCATTCATTCATTGTATAAAGCTAAAGATGCTCTATGCATGCTTTTTATGGGTTATCCAATGATTTGGTAAATTTTAAGAGAGCAAAAGCTGCTTTTTGGCATGAATTCACATGCGCCCTGTCAACTTTGTATAGGGAATAACGTCTTTGACTATCTGAATATTTTTTAAACTGTTTACACACCATGCAATACATGCTAAAGGTAGAGTATATCAAATTTCAATTCCAAACAATCAATCAGTTAGGAGAAAATCAATTTTACATTTGAAAAGTACACACAAAATGCTGTATTTCCACATTGACTGATTGTTTGGAATTGAAATTTAAAGTACTTTATCCTTCAGCGTGTATTGCATGGTGTATACAAAGTTAAAACAATATTCAGCTAGTCAAAGGCGTTGTTCCCTATAAAAAGTTGACGGAGCGCATGTGAATTCATGCCTAAAAGCAGCTTTCGCTCTCTCAAAATTGACGAAATTATGCAATATACCATTGAAAGCATGCATAGGGAGAACGTACAAAGTTTTAGCTTTATACAATCAATATTTGTAGAGAAAATCCATTTTCTTTTTTAAAAAAAAACACAAAATACTGTATTTTCACAGTGAATGATTGTTATAAAACTGAAATTGAATATACTATCCCTCAGCATGTATTGCATGGTATGCAAACAATTAAAAAAATATTCAAATAGTATAAGGTGTATTAGCTATAAAAAAGCAGCTTTCGCTCTCTGAAAATATACTTGGCTATAACATACACCATGAAAAAACATGCATAGGGAGAGCGTACCAATGTTTACAATGAAAGAATAATGTACTTACGCAGTTCTGTCTTTGTCTGTCAGATCATCGAAAGCTTCATCTGTAGAAAAAGGGATGACAGCTTCAGCCATTGTCCCCGTTTGACTCGTGCTCGAGAAGTTACGTAACCTTTAAGCTACATATAGAAGAAAAAACAAAGAATAATTAAAAAATATGATTACCTGTTGACAAATGAAGTATGTTGAACATTTTATAAATTTTATAAAAAATTGTTTAATATACTTACGGAGTGCTGATTACAGCGATAAAAGCGGATGCGACTGGACGGCCACGAGGCTTGCTTTAGAGTAGGGAGAAGCCGTACACACACGTCACGGAGGCACAGATTTTGAGCACTATTATTGTCCGATTCACGACACTTACTAAGCACAAAATGTTAACTTAGATTCTGATTGCCCTTTTCTATTGTATACAGACTACGTTTATTATACACGCGTGTGGAGAGTAGAGACTGCAGGAGATATCCATCCGTCTTCGTTCGTTGCTGCGATGGTTATGGGTTATGTTTGTTAGAGGCGGTGCAGCAATGGCGGACGGCTTAAGGAACAGGAATGGGACACAGAACGCGGAATTCTACCGGACATTGAAATTTTGTCTCGGTTGTTCTGCGGCATTTCTAAACGTTTCATAACGACAATAGAAAACGGACCACACTAAAAAAATTAATTATACTTTATCAATTTAATACTTTATTATACTTTAACTATTTGTTTTTCAATTAACATGTCCAAATTTTCAAATCGACCACTACATCGAATAACTGAATCAGCGGATTTAAAAAATTTTAAATTCTAATAGCGGACCAATCACGGCTTTCATTTTTAGGCTTCACAACATCCGGTCATGACTTTTTTAAGAGAGGACATTCAATCCCAATACTTTTTCTTTAGATAAATACAAGTGATTTTAACTAAACATTTAATTTGCAATAGGCTTTCACGAAATAAGTTTTTATACATATACACCTATTTACACAAAATAAAGATTTAAAAAGATCAAAATTCCATATTCTTATTGTATAACAGGTAGATGCAGTCATAGACATAAGAGAGATAGACTGCATGTGTAGGCTAGCAAAAGTGGCACCCAGTGAGAGAAAGTCAGAATACCTTTTATCCCATATACCAAGCATTGGATAGAAGGTATGGTGTCTTTGTCTTACACATAGGTCAATTGGGTCCACTTTTGCTAATCTTCACACGCAGTCATCTCTCTTATGTCTATGGATGCAGATAGTTGCAAGGCTAACAGAGCCCTTTATGGGCTTATGTCTTTTCGATCCAGTACCACTGAGGCATTACAAAAGCAGTTGGCCGCCGTTCTTGCAATTTCTCATTTAGATCATTACTCTGTAGTGCACCTTGATATGTCTAGGGAGCTCCAGACTCGACTACAGAGGTTGCAGAAATGCATGTGTATGAATACATATGTGGTGTTAGAAAGAGCCTATTACTCTGCACAAAAAGAACCTGGGCTGGCTATAAGATACTAAAACAAGGGCGTACTTTGCCATCCCTGCTAAAAAACCTGGATTAAAATCGATAAAAGAAATGAATCGATTCTGAGACTATATCTTAATCCCAATTATTACAATTAAAAGGAATTAAAGGTATTTTAAATCGATTAAGGGGATGTGGGAGCTAAAGCTTCCAATATTTCATATTGGCTATTTCAAATGCCAAAAAAACCAAAGTCTAATTAACTCTTTTTTCAGTAAAATGATTAATTAAACTTAATAGAATGGCACTGTGCTATTTATATTGATAGAAATTAAAATAATAAAAAGTTTATTGGTACTACTTAGTTTTTAGGTTAGTGCTGAGATCGCGCTAAGATCGTATAAACATCCATTCGTATTTCAAAACTTGTTAAAAAACTAAGTCCAATCGACAATTTCTTTCGATAAAATGATTCTTTGAATAAAACACTTGCGCTCTGGTTTTAATTTTTCATTGCACGCTTTATTTAAAAAGTTTCATGGACCAGGAAAACTGTTTTTTAACTTCCACATCTAATCATCTCTTCTCTATGTATTGTTCATATTTCTTAATGTTGTAGGAATGGAGAATTCATCGGTATAACGAATAAATTTCATTGAGAAGAAATTAATAAGAAGAAAAATTAATTTTTCTAATACCTGCTTATAAAGACCCTTTTTTCATGCATAAGAAATGAATAGAAATTCGAGTTTTTCTGAGCAGCGTGGGGTAACAATTTTTCATACTACATGCATTGAAAACGCGCTTTTTGCCTTAGAAAAAGTCGAGCGAAAGTAGAGTTTTTCAAGCCTGAGGCGAAAAGCCTTTTTAGTATTTTTGTGTGTATATACACATATTTAAACACACTCACAAATACATATATTCATATATCTCAGGCAAAGGGCTTTTTCCCTTGGGGCAAAAGTAAGCACTTTCGCCTCTAGGGCATATGATAATTGTCTCGGATGATAGTTGAGAGACTCGGACGGTGGTTGAGAGACTTGGATGATGGTTGAGAGAGACTTGAATGATAGTTGAACACGAGTGGGAGTCGAGGGCGCCTGCTGGTTAATCAATATCCTCGCTTGAAAAAGCCAAGTTTTGCCCCTAGTTCTGTAATGTACTATTTTGATAATAATCTTCTTTTACTGGTAGTACGTAGCCCAAAAGAACTATTCATTTTTTTGGAATTCTGGAGAGATAAGGTTAGAGCAGTGGATGAATGTGGGAGAAAGAAAAAAGCACTGCTAAAGAGAGAAAGAAAGATGGAAGAGGCAAACAGAAGAGGAGAGACATATAGAAAAAGTAACTTGCCGGTGATAGTGAATGAGGTAGAATACGTTTGGCTAAAGGAGGAAGGAAGAATAAAAAAGGTGAGAGAGGAGAAGAGAAGGGTAGGAGATGAGGAGAGAGACAATGAGGAAGAGAGGGCAGCAAGGAGGAAAAAGGAAGGTTAAAGAGAAAAAGGAGGTGGAACCGAGAGAAAAAAAAGAGAATAAGCAAGAAAAGTGATAAAATAACTAAACTAAAAACTTGATGTAAGATAATGTAAAATTAAAGCAGACAATGTACATATCGTCGGTCCCTACAAAGAGTAGTAGATTTCAGAACCTGCGTCGAAGACTAGTACGTTTCGTTGTTTGCCGCAAAGACTAGCACTTTTCACTTTTCGCCGCGAAGAGTAACACGTTTCATGGTTCAAACTAATGCTTTTTGTAGTATGAGAAAAACTTACGATAATTTAATAATTATTGTACTAGCTGACTTTTTGCATGTGAATGTTACTATGTACCACTTTGGCGTTCATAAATATTATCAATTTGTTTAGCATAAAGCCCCGAAACCGCTAGTGTTTTCGTGAAAAGTGCTAGCCTTCGCGGCAAAGACATGAAACGAGTTAGTCTTCGCGGCAAAGTTGTGAAAAGTGCTAGTCTTTGCGGCAAAAGCTTCACCTGTGCTACTCTTCGCGGCGAAAAATGAAAAGTACTACTCTTTCAGAGGGATTTGAAACGTGATGGTGTTCGTATGACGTTCTAATACATAAAAGGAAAAGTTTAGTTGTTCACCAATGAATAAAATAAAACGGGCATGGCAAGTTACGTAGTAATTATCTCAAGAGTTGTTCCTCGCTTCGTAACACCCCGTACAAGCTCCGCAATAAATTATAAAAAATATTGGAAAATTAATTTTGTTATATCAAAAATTCCAAGATGGAGTCATCGAGCGCGGGCTCGGTGACTTCACAGTCAGCAATTTTCTATAAATGTCATCCAAAAGTGGAAGTAAAAACGGTTATTTGTATAATATGTGAGGAAGCTTTTCATACTAGTGATTTTGCTAAAATAGACGGGGCAGTAAAAATTAGTGGAATTCTTAATTAAGAAAAAGAGTGAAATAATAGTAGATTGTTTAACAGAAGAAAGTGCAAGCAAAGCATATAATGTTTTGAAGAAAAAGCTTGATGAAAGTTATGATGTTACAAAAGAAACAATAGAGAATCCAAAGGTTAAAGTAGTTGGAATAGATAATTTTGAAAATCTAGACAATAAAAAAATTGAAGATGACATAACTCCAAAACTCATCTACAGTCAGTCATATTAGAAATTCCTGCTGAACTATATCAACATGTAAGAGAGAATAAAAACAGGATCTTCGTGGGTTATCAAAAGTGTAAGGTGCATGACTACTGCAACGTCAAGCCATGTTTTAATTGTGGTAGATATGGGCATAATGGCTTTAAGTGCACAAATAATCACACATCCTTAAAATGTGCAGGTAATCATAAGACTACAGATTGTTCCGGTAATAAATTAAATTGTCCTAACTGTATCTTCAGCAATAATAAATATAAATCTCAATATAATACTCAGCATATGGCAACAGATAGCCACGCATGCAGTATCCTACAAAATAAAATAAGAAAGTTCATTGACCTTACTGACTACACGATACAACCTCTAATACCGAGATATGTCGGTATGGCAGAAAATATTTCAAACAAGGCTATAACCATGCGTACATCTGGGATGTCTTCTACGTCACTCAACGCAGTTAACACACGTATAACAAATAGACTAAGAAAAACGGATTAACTAATGGCGCAAGAATTCAATTTTGAAGACATACACAACATAGAACATGATGCAGAAAACATCAGATCACTCAACAAGAGCATCTTGAAAAAAAGATCTTAATTCTCTGTGTAAATATAAGAAGTTTAAATGCGAATTACGAAAAATTAGAATCATTTATTGAAAGCTTGGTAGTAAAACCAATTATTATAATATGTACGGAAGCATGGATCTTACAACATCCTCAATACTATCAACTACAAGGATATAAAAGCTATTACAATGACAGTAAAATTAATAGGGCTGATGGAGTCATGTTATATATAAAAAACAATATACAGGAAAAAACTAAAATAGAAGTAATTGATAGATTGAGTGTTGTAAGTTCTGATACTTTTCTAGAGTCAGGTGATGCAATCAGGATCTCTGCTATGTACAGGTGTCACGATGTATTGAAATCTGAGTTTACTAATTCAGTAAGAAAATTCCTGGCTAAACAGGTTAATATAAAAAATCAATGTATATTTGGAAATTTTAATATTGATATAAGGGAAACTAATTATGACAAAATTGGTTTAGCTGAAAAGACAATCGCTCAAGAATTTCTGAATAATTTTTTTACAAGACCATTTCAGAACAGTGAGAACGGTACGTGTATAGACAATAGTTTCGCCAAAGTAAGAAATATAGAGTTGGAGTCTAAAGTTAAACATACCGTTTAATGATCATTATACACTCTTCATAAGTATTAATAAATTCAAAATACAAAATGATTACAATCAATCAGCCTGCATTAACTATGGCAAGTTAATAAATATTGCAAAAAGAGTTGAGTGGGACTCATTGTCACAAATAAATGATCCTAACCAAGCTATAAATGAATTAATAAGTATGATACAAGGCTGTGTTGAAAAAGCAACTGTTAGAAAATATACTAATATAAACAAAAAAGATACAGTTACTAAGAAAAAATGGATTACAAAAGCAATATTAATATCCTGTAAAACTAAAGAGTTATTATATAATATATGGAAAAAGAATCCAACAAATATGAAACTGAAAATGGATTATAAAAATTATGAAAAAATTTTGAGTAAGGTAATTAAAGATGCTAAGTATAAATACGAAAATAATGCCATTAGAAAATGCAGTGGTAATTCAAGACAGCTTTGGAGCATAATAATGATAAGTTAGGGAAAAAAAGAAGCAAGGAGGATCACTTGATAGTATAATAGTTAATGATCAGAAAATTGATGACAAGACCACTATTGCGAACACAATATAATTATAGCAATGAAAAAAAAGGCTGGTGGAGTAGATAACATTAGTGCAATAACTATCAAATCTTTATCGAAACATATATCAAAACCGTTAGAGTACATATTTAATCTATGCATACAGCAATCAATCTGGCCTAATGCACTGAAAAAAGCAGATATTGTACCTATATATAAATCAGGAGACAATAGTTGTATTAGTAACTATAGACCAATATCGCTAATTTCTAACATTGCCAAAATATTTGAAAAAATCATATACAATAGACTTTATAATTTTATCATGAAGCACAAAATAATATCTGATAGACAATTTGGCTTTCTAAGACAGAGAGGAACGAAGGATGCTCTCAATTGTCTATCAAATATTATATATAGAAACCTAGATAAAAGCAAACCGATTATAACTGCGTTCTTAGATCTGGCTAAAGCCTTCGATACTGTAGATCACAGTATACTGCTGGACAAATTAGAAAGATACGGTGTAAGAGGAGAAGCATTAAAATTACTCAGCAGCTATCTATCTGATAGGAAACAATGTGTAAAGATAAGTAACTGCAAGAGTGAGTACAAAAAAATTATGATAGGGGTTCCACAAGGAACAATACTTGGCCCTCTATTTTTCATATTATACGTGAATGACCTACTGATAGATATGCAAAATGAAACAATATTATCTTACGCTGATGACACAGTTATCATCTCATGTGATAACTCGTGGACAACTGCGCAAGAAAAATTAAATGAATATCTTCGTAAGGTGGCAATATGGCTAAACCTAAATAAATTATCGCTCAATGTAAATAAAACCGTATATATTGCATATGGCAATTACTGTGATAGTGTGCCTAGCACCTTAAACATCAGAATTGGTGATAATGTAATAAATAGAGTAGACAGTTGTAAATATTTAGGTTTAATAATAGACTATAACATGAAGTGGGATAAACACATAAATTATATTATAAAAACAACAAGATATTTAATCTTTATTTTTGCGAAGCTAAAGAAATTTATGGATAGTAAAACGCTAATGTTACTATATTATGCCTTCTTTCAAAGTATTACAAACTATGGCATCATTGCATGGGGTGGGGCTTATAACAATTACTTAAATTTAATTCAAGGGATACAAAAGAAAATACTTCGAATTATAAATAAAAACTGTTATATAGCAGAGAACCAACCTCTAAGTATAAGGCAAATGTTTGAACTAGAGTGTATAGTATATCATTATAATGAATTAAGAGTCAGATACATAAGACGTACAAACCAGACACGAAATAATAATCTACCATTGCCTAAAATTGATAAAACGGTAAGCAAGAAAAGCAGTTATTTTGTGGCTGTGAGTGTATTTAACACGCTACCGAATGATCTCAAAGACCTAGCAATAAGTAAAATCTCTATGAAAAGAAAATTAAAGAGGTTTATAGAAAAGAATTAACTTTTGGATGTTATATTATATTTTTTTTAAATATTTTAATATTGTTAACTTGCTATGAAAAGGAAAAAGGGCATGATAGCGTTAAATGCGTTACCTTGGCCCTATATGGTAGTTTTAAGTATATTAGTATTAGTGATTAAGTATGCGATTCCTATGTACAGGCAACTGTGTTTGCCTCTATAGGATGCCTTTTAAAGGGCATATGTATATGGTATTAAATAAATAAATAAATATAAAGTTTTAGATTTTACGCGAGTATATCGTGCTCTCCCACTCTTTATTGAAACGCTCCGGGTCAGCTGAGCTCACAGCAGCAGAACAACAGCAGCGCCACGAATCAGCCAGTGGCAGCAGCAGGCAGTAGCAATCGAGCGGTGAGCGCAGCGGCGCAATTATGATAAGAGAAGGAGTAGCGAGCGAGCGGCGGCGCAGCGCGTACATTAGAATATGTTTGTGCGTATGATTTTTGTATATAGGTGTGAATGTACGTGTGCAGGTATGAATGCTAGAGTTTTTTCGGCGGCGCGATACCCGCTCTCTCTGTGGCCTATATAAGGATCCGTATGAGCTATCCGAGCTCACTAGCCGAAGCGCAACTTAAGCGCCAGCGCAACTAAAGCGCCTAGTCCCTGCTCTTGAGGAACTTATGCCTTGAGCAGGTAAAAGACTTAAAATATTTTCGAATATTTCTAAAACTTGTAAAATTTTTATATTTCCGAAAGACTTATATCATTTATACAAATCATTTGTATACTTTTAAAATCGTGATCCAAAGTCAATAACGCAAAATAAAGCGTATTGACTTATAACTAGATTGTAAAATCAAAACAAACATACAAAACTTTCTGTTATCAAGGGGCGCGTAGCGCCCCCGATGGCAAGTATAAGTACTAGAGTACTATACGGGCCGTCGAGCACACCGCAACCTTATATTTTTTGAAATGGAGTTTTCTAACCTCTACAAAATATTCAAACATATATATATATTGTTGAAACACGTTGTTTTAACAGGCGAATCAATGTTACTTTCAAAGATATTAAAAGAACTTTTATTTAAAAAAAGTTTTGTAAAAAATGAACGATCCATTATCATTCTATAGCTGCAGACTAAAATGTTGTGTTGTGTTTTTCTTTTCGATTTTTTTTTCTTCTCCCAACTTCCGTTCTTATCCTCGAAACTTCCGTGGCGCGAAAAATCAAATCGAATTAGAAATAAAATGTATATATAATAAATAGACGCATTCGGTGCATAGTATTTATTAAAATGAGTCCAGCTTTGCTACTCAGGGGTTTTGGGGGTCGCTGAACACGAATATCGTGACGGCAACAGCCTCCGAGGTACCTGGTGCCCAGGGTGGACAGTATCAACGTCGTCTTCAAGAGTTTCTGGGGAAATTGTAGCATAATTAGTCGAAACTCGTTACTCGGAGGTTTTTGGGGTCGATGAACACGAATATCGCGACGGCAACAGCCTCCGAGATACCTAGTGCTCAGGGTGGACAGTATCAACGTCGTCTTCAAGAGTTTCAGGGGAATTCGTAGCATAATTAGTCGAAATTCGTTACTCGGAGGTTTTTAGGGTCGCTGAACAGCCTCCGAAGGCAACAGCCTCCGAGATACCTGGTGCCCAGGGTGGACAACACACACGCACGCTTCCGCACAGCGTATGCACACTCTCGTCCCTCTCTCTCTCTCTCTCTCTCTCTCTCTCTCGCACGGCTTTCGTCTCTCTCTCTCTCTCTCTCTCTCTCTCTCTCTCTCTCTCTCTCTCTTTCACCCTCTTACTCGCTTTTTTCTCTTCTGGAAGCACCTGGTGGTCGTCAATGTTTCTGTCGACGTTTCTCGGGACTTCTCGTAGACCTGATGGCGGCTGGCGTTCTCGGCTCTCCCACGCCGTGGCTGCTGGCTGCTTGGGTCTTCTGGATGGTGATGGAGGGCGGGCTGGCTTCCTTCCTCGTAGATTTAGATGATCGCTGGCTCGTCCGGAGATTACTCGTATCGACGCGGCTGCGACGTTTGCAACGTCGCAAGTTAGTGCGGTATAATGTAATATATCTATCGAGAGGATATTTTTTGTTATAATTACTGATTACCCTTAAAAATTCGTGAAATCTTTAAAAAATAAAACCTTCTTCAAAAGGTAAAAGGTAGTCAAGTATAAACTGGTTCTTATTTACTATTCATTTTCAATTTGATGGTGATATAATTTATTCAAATAATTATTTATATAAGTGACAAATTATGTGAATATTTAATTTCATATAAATATATGAAATTAAATAGTTCAATGGCAATTACGTATTTCGAATAAATTTATCTGTAACGGTTTAACTTTCCCCAAGAGACTGGATAGTCAGTCGGTTCCAGGATCAGGATAGGGGAAAGGAGCAAAAAAGAGTCTGTTTTTATATTCTCAACAATAACAAAATATATTTCTTAATTAAACAATAGCAATTTGGAATCAGTTGTTAAATCCCGGCTGAAACAGAAATCAATTATGCGTCTCGTTAAAAATACTTCGTCTTTACAAGTAGAATTGTTTAAACTAACACGGTTAACAAATTACAATAATATATACGCGATTTCGTTACAATAGTGATTCGGCGGACGCGGCTTCGGTTTATGGGTTCGGTGGCGGTATGACGGGTCGGGATAGTGTCACGGTGTTTTGAGGTTATCCCTCGGATTTGTGGGGTCGTGAGCGCACGGCTTCACAAATCTTCGTCGCTCGTCTCGTTCTTCCCTTCATCCTGTGTGCACACAGAGATAAAGCAAGTCGTGAGATGTCGGCGTAAGGCTGGCTTTGTAGGTTAGGAATTAACCTTAGTTTCACCAGGACGTGAGCGCACGACCGGGCGAATCGCCGGCGGAACGGTTCTTACTCCCTCAACCCTGTGGGCTCACAGTTGCAGAGGGAGGCAGCAATATGTCGGATTGTAGGTTAGGATTTTACGGTGGCACCGGGTTGCCTCGGGTGCTCACGATGGCAATTCGGAGTTTCGGGTTTCGGTTCGTTTACCAAATCGTCACGTGGGCTTACGAGACGATTTCGTCGGCGTAGCTCTATCTCTCGCTTTTCCTTGTACTAACGTGTGCGCAGGGTACTACCCGAATTGGAGCTCGAGTAGAACTGCCCATTGCGCCGCGCGATCTGCCTTATAAAGGCGCGCGGCGCGGATGTGTATAGGTGCATTCACGACGCACCGCGTGTGCCGCTCGCGCCGCCTGGCGCGTCGCCGCTGAGTCGCTCGCCGGCTGCCGCGCTCCGCGCTCGTGCGGACTCGCCTTGCGGATGTTGCGCGCGCGCGCTCAATCCGCGTCGTGCGAATTCGCCTTTTGTTCGTTGCGCGCGCGCTCGCTGCGCATGTCGCGTCTATTGCGGCCGCCTTCACACGTATTTATATGTGCGAGACTCGTGTCTCGTCACAATGTAATTTTGTTTATACTACAATACTACAAGGTTAGAGGTTACCATAACCATGATGCTATATATGATTTACATATGTGTGTATAAACTATAAATAAACCTCAGTATATTATACTGAAGTAGACCACTGTTCCAGAATAATGGAAAACTGAATATGAATCGATAAGTAAACGAGAGCCAGGGTTATGTGTACGGGATATGCGGAAAGTGCACCCAACAGCGATCTTCAGAGTATAAAAACATTGTAAATGTATGTATTGTGATGTTTATACATATATGTACAATTCATTTTCAGTCTGAAGTTGGCTGTTGGGTACCTTTCCGCACTTCCTGCACATCCTCTTTACAACTATGACGGGAGCCTTTCTACAATGCCTTGCAAAATGTTTATGTTTTGAACAGCGCTCAGCAAAAGGAACGGCCTTTATTATATCTGTGTATGAAACATGCATCAATGTACAGAAACCCTAAGTTTGTTTAAACAATGAGGCCAAACAGAATTTGCTTTAAGTAAAGTAGCAAATATTAATAAGTTACGTATGTAACTATGAAATTTGCGTGGGTGCGATTTTATAGAAAAAAAGTTGAAACTTATTCGCCAATGTCCGATATTGGTGTAAAACAAAAACTGCCTAATGGCACCACAAATCGATTCTTTTTCATCCAAAGGATTAAAAAGATTTTCTTCCCAATAAGTGGTATTTTGCTCAAGAAAAACTGGGCAATTCATCTAAAGATGAAAATTTAAAATGGTCCAGAATAGTAATATTGTATTTAGGAGGTAAACTACGCTATTTTATGCCCCTAAAAATAATATACTTATTTTAATTTTATATTGATAAAATTAATTATAATTTGCAGCTACAAGGGAGGATCTTCACTCGAAAAAGGAAAGTGATCAGAGAAAAAAGTATGTGAATCCGAAATGCATTAATTCTGAGTCCAGTTTCGAAGATGCTTCACGTTCGGTAAATATCACAACTGCCTTTTTGTACCTGTTGCATAATATACTATTAAAATCACTTCGTTATTTATTTATTTGCTAGGATATATTATTATAAAATAAAAGCATGCCACTCAACTTTTTACATTTTTTAATTTTTGTTTGTTCAAAAGACATCACAAAGTAATAAAAAGGTGAACACTGAAAGAGCCAAAAATATTTTGAGAAGAATAGAAAACCAGTTTGAAGTACCTCACTTTGAAGATTTTATTGAAAACAATAATGTTGAAACTGGTATTACTTCAGAGCTGAAAAATGTAGTAGTATTATTAAAAAAACTGGAAGCTGCAGAGAGTACATCAGTTTCTCAATCATCATCACCCGGATCACCATCACTGCTTGACACATATAAACGAAGAAAGTCATCTAGGGAATCTGAACCTCCAGTTAACCGCAAAATACCACGTTCAAACCATTCTGTATCACCAACATTATTTGAATCAGATGAAGAATTGCAGCAATCACTTACTCATAAAGGTTTAGTCTCTCATAGACTATTACGCAATTTTTAAAATACATCATTGCAATGCGCTGGGAACTCATCGTATCAAAGCTCATCATGCGAACAAAATGAATCACCTAACCGCTTAACACCACCTCGAAGACAATCACATGAAGAAGAGAGAATCACCTTAAGATGATTTAAGTGAACAAACTACGCCAACTCACAATAAGGTTATGCAGTCAGTACAGAATCAAATCATGGAAAGAATAGAACCATCAGTTCAGGATCAGCCAGCTAATGAAAATCAGATAACTGAAACTCTAGATGCATCAGCTGAACAGCATCCATCAAATCAGAATGCACTACGTATGCGACTATGTTCATATAATTTTATATATTTCTTTTTCGTGTTTATAGAGCCAAAATGTACTAAGTACTACAAAATGACAGACAGAATATGTAAAAATTGCATAGAGTATTGAACTAAACGGGGAGAACCTGGTAATGAAGATTGGCGCAAGCGATAAAATATAGTACATGGAAATGAGGTATATAATATTGCATTTATATACAAATTATTCATTAACTTATGGAATTTTATTTGTATATTTACTTATAGGTGTACCTTGGAGAGGGCTTAAACATCAATTTACTGCACTGGGAGCTTTTGCAAACACATAAACCTCAAATATTCTTAGCAGATTGGCTTTACTTTTTTGGGGAGAAAGAAATTTAAGTAATCAAGCTTTAGACTTGACCCGAGGGGCAAAGAACATTCCGAATAGATCACCTGTTAAGTTAATTGAATCAGATATACTACGATTGCTTATGAGTAAGTAATAATTTATATTTTTTATAGGTTAAAAAACTTTATTGCATTAAAATAATAAAATATTAATTTTTCTATAGGTATCTATAATGATTTCCTTAAAAGAAATAACCATCCAGACAATCAGAGAGTGTCCTATCTGTTAAAAGCGACCTATGTTTTAAGACATAAGATAAGGGATTTGCGCAAGGCAGAGCAAAAAATATATCATACTACAAATATCAACCCTCGAAGACGATTGAGATACAACGTAAAGAATTGAAAAAATTAGTTTATGCCAGTGTTTACAGTAAATATATTTGTTGAGTAAATATATTTACATCATGTTGTTATAAGTATAAAAATCAAAAAGTTATTTTTTTTTTATTTCGCTAGATTCACTAGTCGAATAAACACTAGTCTAACAAAATTCATGTTTAACATTATATTCAAATGTGTATATTAAATTCTAATGTTTACTCGTTCAACCCCATGGTAAAAATGCAGCATAATTTTACAATGGTATTCAATCACATGAAAACGTTAAATTTTTTAATGTTTTTTGGATTAAAAATTATTTTTATAATTTGCGTTGCGCAATTTAAAAGTAATCACAGATATAAATTACTTATTTATAGCTACATTATCCAAGATAAGTGTTTCCACCGATAATAATTAGTTACATAATTGTTTATGATTAAACTTTATAGAATATTAAAATGATTTTCATTTAAGTTTTTGAAAAGCAGTTAAAAATAAATAAATAAAATATTATTTACATATGCCTATAAAATTGTCACGTAAGATCTCAGGTAAGATCTTTCAATAAAGGCGTGCTAGTTTTATTCTTATTTGTTGAATATTTAAATAAAAATAGGTTTTTTTTTAATAGCAGACAGAACAATATTTTGTTTCATTTCATATTTGTAATTAATATGTGAATAAAGAAATCTGTAAAATCAATAAAGTTATGCAATTTAAAATGACTCAATAATTATTTATTCAGTTTCCTTATGCTTAATTATATTTAAATTTTGAATACAAAAAAATCAAAATTTTTGTATATCGTGTGAGTTCTTGCGGGAGTATTCGCGT
Organism: Nasonia oneida; assembly: GCA_037356405.1. Lineage (NCBI taxonomy): Eukaryota > Metazoa > Arthropoda > Insecta > Hymenoptera > Pteromalidae > Nasonia > Nasonia oneida. Next base: position 10,408 of record JAZHPH010000560.1, on the reverse strand, counting down.
CGGTCACAAATCGATAAATTGACGCGATAAGTCGCGCGAGTTCCGACGCGATTACTCGCGCGATTTTTTTCAGTAGGGCGCTCGTAGGCCCCAAGACTGGATCCAGGCCCAATGTAGGCTGCTCCCCAGATGATTTTCAGGTGACGAGTGGAGATCCGGACAAACAGCTGCTCGCTGCCTGTGACTGTGGAAAGCAAGTGAGAAGTTAGCTGACTCCTTGCTGCTATCAACACACCTCCACCCCTTGTAAAGCCAGTACCGTCAAAGTCCCTGTCGTTCCTGTAGATGGTATAACTAGTAAGGCCAAGTTCGCTGGATTTGATCGTTGAGTCGAGGTACGTTTCTGTCAACACAACAACATCAGGTAGAATACAGCAGTTGAATAAATTGAGGTTAAACTGTGTTAACTTGGAACTACTTCTTATAGACCTGACGTTCTGATAGTAAATGGAGAAATTGGAACGTACCTCCTCAGCTAGTTTTTTTGCGAAGAGAGGAAAGGGACAGCATTGGAGTGCCTGATAATCTTCTTGCTGCCGTTGGGGTGAGCCCTGGTGTAAGCCTCTGCCTCCTCTCTCAGCCTTTTGTACAGGTCCCCCTGAGCCTTTGTGCGGTCAGGTGCAGCGTTTAAGCCCTGTGGCAGAAGCTTCCAATTACGCAGGACTCTGGTGGCCTCATCAGCAGAGGACATGCTGAGCAGCACGGGTGGAGGAGTATCTGGTCTGGTAGGCTTGCTGAATCGACGTACACTGATCTTGGAGAGATCCAGGTTATTGATCCTGCCCATGACTGCACGGACCCTGTCAGAATCAGATTGCTCGCTGGACGGTGGGAGATTGTAGAGCATGATGTTGGAGGCTCTGCGGAAACGCTCCTGGAATTCATAGGTCATGCCATCCACTGAGGCACCAGCTGCACCAGCAGCCAAGCCCGCGCCAGCAGGAATAACACGCCACACGATGCCACGAGGAAATCGATCCGCATCCGCTCAGCAGCAAAAAACTGTTAGGCAAATTGCTAAAAACTGAGAGCGACAATCCAGCGTGACTCTCAACTGCGCCACCTATCTGCTATTTGTTATTATTTGTCATTATTTTTCGATATTTATTCTTAGTATTCTCAAATATAGATTATTATCGATTATGATATGTGGTGCAGCATGTTTATGCGCTTAACAATGTAATATAAATTGGGCTAAAACATGCACTAATAAATATATATATATATGTTGGTATCGGTAGTCATGAAATACTAGGTTATAATAGTCCAAGAGCCAGCGCCCAAAAAACTGTTTGAATTTACTAAGGCTAATTTTTGTATAGTTCATTAGAATGGTTGCGTATACAAACATACTGCGGTCAGTCAAGCGAACCTGAGAACAGGTGACTCAGGTGCGCTATCAAAGGTGTCGTACCTGCGGGGTAATAAAATGAATTTACTAAGGCTGAAAATTGTTATACAACTTGTATATTGCATATAAATAAAAGTTGTAATGGTCAGTCAGCAGAATATGGGGACAGAGCTGGTCAGTCAGCCGCAATGTATGCGCAAAAAATAAATAATGTGCAATTCATTTACTACACTTCAAAATTCTTTTAGGAGTATTAAATATTATTGTAAACATAAAAAAAATAGTCAGTCATCTATTTAACGGGACAAGGCCCGTCAGTCAGCAAAAATAGAAATAAAAATTTCGCGCGCGCGCGCTCGGCATCGCAGGTAACGGCTTGCTTCTTTTTTTATTATAATCGTTATTTATTGCCTTTAACAGACTAGATTGAATAAAAAAATTTATTAATTATAATTCAGTAATATTATAACTTTATTATGTACAAAAGAATCTGAAAAATTAAAATAACTGATGGAATTATATATAATAAATAATAATTATTTTTTATTTTGCCAACTATTATTTGCATACCTGAATTTTCCTCTGGAGGTTGAAGGACGACATCGTTGACCAATTGTGGCAATTGATCGCCTTGAAACCAATCGAATTCATATTTTCCCTCGACTATTTTCCACCCGTGATCGATTGGAGACAGTTCCGTGATAACTTTTGCATGAGCATTGCGCCAAATATTTGCTATGTAAGCAGCTCTTAGAAATTGTTACAACAATTCTGATTGACTTGGCGGCATACTTGATCCATCAACATTTTTTACTTTAATCTTGAACGAATCATTGACGGTACTTGAGCATTTGTATGTTTTTGAAAATAAAACGAACCGTGCTTTGTTCACACATTTCAATTTTTTCATGCCGTATAAGTGGCACACAAATGCTTGAATTTTCTCAAATATCTCACTCCTGTTATTGTCGTTTAGGTACCCAAGGTCGGCGAAAGCTTTTTGAAAATCCGCGCTTTGGCGAAGCAGTTGCAGAGGTCTTTTTTTACCCTTTCTATAAAATGCTGGGTTAAAATCGCACCCAGTAAAAGCGTGCAGCCCTGGCAGAGCATTACACAAAGAATTTCCCAATTCTTCGTATAATTTATTTACATCGATGATTCTTTGCCGGTTTCCACTTCCAACCTCAATCCAAATCTTCGATGCACTTGATAACTTTTCCATATTTCCTAACATTATGACAAGTATATCAGTGTCTGAACACCTGATCAAAATGTTAGAATTTTGCACGATGTTACATGCATGGAAAATTATTTTTGTCTGCCTCCTCGTGTGACGTGCAGGTAAAATTATCTTCAATGGTTCGATTTATTCTGCCATCGTTTACAGTATACTGATAGCACTGATCATAATTTAATTGGACGGTTTTAATGCCCAAGTAGGGTGCTAATTCATCATTAGCCCAATGATCAATAAGGAATTTTACGAAAGCTTCTTTGAATTTAATATTTCGCAATTCTTTCGAAAAATCTGTGCTGCATTTTTTATCAGGCCCAGAGATGTTGTAATCGCGCTTTTCCGAAGTATCACGCAATGCATGCTCGCAATCCTTAATTGATGGTGAAAAATATCTGTCAAAAATTATTGCGATATTTTTTGTATTAAACTTTACAATGCTTTGCAATAATTTTTTCGAAATATTTCCGAAGGTCAAGGGCATGTCCTTCATTAAATGCAAAAAGAAAAAGCCATCGATTAAAACTAAGTAAGTATACGCAGGTACTTCACTATTGATAGAAATTTCCAAACTTTTCATTAAGGCGGATTTATCTGTTTTGTAATGTGTCCTATCTAAATGACACAATGCAAATTGTATCGGAGTCAACGGATACGCTAAGAATTTTTCAAGGGCAATGCTCTGTTCGACTGAAACAGCAAGAAGCCTGCCATAAAGATCACGTTGCATCCGTACTTCTTGAATTTTTCCATTAACATTAACTTATTTTTTTTTAAGGAATCTGCGAATGTTGCAACTTTTTTAGTAACAATCCTCGCCTCAAATCGTGTGCTCTCTTCATTGCAGGAAAAAATAAATGCTTTCCTTAATTAATCGCCGTCACTTTCGACATTTAACAAACATTTTGTTGCTGTCTCTGATGCAGCTTGACCACTACAAATATTGAACAAGAAGTTCGGATCGAGACTACGATCAAAAGGATTTATATTTTGTTTTATGGCATGTCTTTTTTATTCTATTTTTTTCTAGATCAGCAGTAATGTCTTGATTCAGCCTTAAACCAGCTTGTTGTAATACATGAGTTATTATTGTCGATCTCATGCTGTGGCTTTTGCACCAGCGTTGTCGAGCTGGTACCGAGTTTGTAAAATGCAAAACTCCTGTTAATCTGCTTGCCGCATCTGCATTAATCGTCTGCTCAAGAGTGAGATCTACAGGTATTTTTGAGAATTTATTGTCCGCTCTTTTTACTCCGAAAGAACCCTTCTCAAGTTGTACGATAAGACCAGGATGAGTTTCATTAACTCTGCATAATTTATTATGATATAAAACCAGCCACCGAGCGTAATTTGGGTGGTTGAAGACAAAAAATAAATTTGTTATTCTAGGCAACATGAACTTGAATCATTCGTTCGAATACTTGCGGTAAACATCAAATAATTATTAATTAGATTTATATAAATCATGTAGTATTGTGCAGTTTTGCCGTGCTCGCCGTTTAATGTTTTTATACTGTATTGTTCGTAACTCTCAATAATACGTAATAAATCAATATTATCGATCATTGGTACCATTGATCGATTCTTCGGAAAAGTTACAAGATAGTTTTTCACTTCTTCACTTACTTCAATATTTTCCGATTGTGCAAAGCTTTCAAAATGCAAAATAGACAAGGCTAAGCTTATCATTGGATGAATGCATTTGCATCTGTTAAAATGCTTTCCACTTAAAAAACCATTCAAAGATCCACTTGCCAGTAATTCGCAATTAATTAATATATTTGCAATTCCGCAATTGTCTATAAATTTGCCAACAGCTTTAAAATATGCCATTTGAATATGAAATGCGCCAAAATGTATAAAGAGATTATTATAATTCTGCTCATTTTCTCTCTCTATTGATTGTATCTGTAGCGCAATTTTCGCTATAGCTAAGTCATATGTGACTTGCATATATGGTTCATTACATTCAAGTGCAACTTTTTGTGCTTGATGCATTGTTTCGGCAACTACATGATTACTTGTCGGAGATTGATTTATAGTTGTTAAGTATGAAACTTTTTGTTTTACGGAGTTATCAGTAAATAGTAAACTATTGAATCCTACCCACATAGGTGTATTTTGAATGTGCAAAGCATGAAATAACACCCAAGCTAATCGTATTGTTCTGTGTCTCTTTAAACTACTTGGAATTGCACTTGTAGCTTCAGCAGGTAGTTCGGGCAGAATTTCAATTAGTTTTGGCTTCTTTGGATAAGGTCGGCTTTGCTCTGCCGATGGCACGGCCGATGGATCGCCGTCGCTGTCAGACACACTTTCAAGTGATTCGTTCTCAATATCCTGGAAAATTATGCCTACAGTATCATGTAGTGTATTTTTTCCTGTTAACGTTTGAACATATCTGTTAAAGTTGTTGAACGCTAACCCTGTACAAAGATTCGGTTTTTGTTTTATATCATCAGGACATATTTGTGTTTCTACAGTTGAGCTAAAAGTCGCCTCAGTTTCGATTTCCTCTACAGTTGTGTAGCTGCAACAATGGCCATATCTATTCAAAATATCAACAATTTTCCTGCTGCTCGTGAGGCTTTTAATTGCTATGCCCAATGTCAGATGTTTCGCTGTTTTCACTCTTGCGTTAGTTACAGCATAAATAACATCTTCGCTGAAAGATCGCATTAGTCGACTTCGAGCATCACTCATTTTATTTCTCATGCGTCGGCCACTTAATAATAAAAAGTAAAAATCTGTCAAAAAATGCGGAACTTCCGGGCATTCTCCTTCGATAATATTTTTCGTTTTTATGTTCGTTGGAAGCTTCAGTTTTTCAATTGATAGTATTGCCTTTCGTAAGAGCAATGCAGCTGTTTCGATATCATCTTTATTTTGGAGCAATTCAAAATCTATGTCCTGTATATTAACTCCAGTAGCTGGCAGAACTAATTTTGCATTGTGCATCGAAATTATCTTAATTTTCCCTTTGTATGTGTCAAGTAATTTTCGTTGCAAATACCACGGTGACAAATAAGTCGTGGAAATATCTAAATTATTCTGTGCACTTTCTTCTTCAAGTTTTTCGATAAAGATATTTCGTAGGCGTGATAAATTACAGTACTCTTTTCTTAAGATTACTACGCTATTTACAAAAGTACATACACTTTCGTACGCTATCTTGTAGCATTTTCGGTATATTGACACGGCGCACAGTGGGCCAGAAAATCAAAAAAGTGATCACGGGCTGTCTTCATTCGAAGAAATGCTTGAAAAAAAATTTAAGGGTAGGAAAATCTTCGTCAAAATGCCTAGTTTCCGAATCCGTTTCCCCCGAAACCCGCGGACGTCTATATTTTTTGTCCCACCTCAAAACCTGACCTTATTTTTAGAATGTCCTTTTTCGATTTTACCGATAATAAGTTAGATCGTTGTATTTTACATTTTTAACCGTAATAAATGAGATGTGGGCACAGTATTTACTAGCGTGCACTTATATACTATATATAATAAAAATATATATATGTATATATAGGTCGTTCATGGTCAAATCAAAGATCAAAAATTTGTTGCTTCTTCAACCTACGGTAAATATGTTCCAGAAACAGTTTCCAGTGCACCTGAATTTTTTCAGATTTTTAAATTACTTTTTACCAAAATGGTAGGGAGCCAAAGATGTCAATTTTGGCAATAATTGGGTTTTCAGCACTAATTAATTAATTCATAGCTCTTCAGGGAAGCATTTTTCACTATAAACATAAATATACTTTTTTTGTAAAATTTTCTGAATTTTTCAATAAACGTACCCTTAAAGTCATATATGTATATTTATTTATACAGTGTAAGGATGTAAAGATGTGCATGTGTCATAAATAATTAAATAAATGCATACACACACACACACACACACGTCAACTATCTCACACACATATCAACTTGATAATTATAATAACAAAACAAACATGATGATAATGTTTGTAACTGTATTTTTAATAATAATCGTTTATAACTATAATTATCAAATTGATTTGATATTTTCACTAAGTATTTATTTTTCTTAGAGTATAATTCCTAGTTTTTATTTTTTGCGCACAGTAGATGTCAAAAGTACAAAATTTTTTTTTTATAAATTAGTCCTCGTAGTTTAATTTTGTCTGATGAAAACTCATTTCAAATTTATTCTGATTTAAAAAAAAATCATTGTGCGCATTACATTATGTAATAAAAATATTGTATAATGTAATATAAAACTTATTATTTGATTTATCAAAACTTGACAATATTAATACAAGTTATGATATTTTTGTAACTGTGCTTTCATTAATAATCGTTTATAGCTTCGTTTAGAACTACCGTTATTAAATTATTTTATTATTTTTCGCAGAAAGTATTTCATTTAGCTTAGAGTAGGATATTCCTGGATGTTATTTATTAATGCGCGGTAAAAGTCAAAAGTACATAGTTTTATGTTTTTAAATCAATCCTCGTAGTTTAGTTTTGCCTGATGAAAACTCATTTCAAATTCATTCTTGGTTAAGAACGATTGTTTGCGATCACAAACAGTATTTTGAAATTGCGTTCATTTAATATAAAACGCCAAGAAATTTTTTTAATTTTAAAAGATAATTATACATTAGATTTTGCAAAACAAGCTGATGTAGTTGTGTCTTACTTGAGTAATAGTTTAGAATTAAGTGTTACCGAAAAGACTGAAGTCTCTTTAATATTATGGAAAATTTTCTTCAACAATGTTAAGCGTAGATTATCTACTCTCCCAAAAAATAAAAGAAATTATAGTGTTTTCGAAAATAAATATGCTGAATGGCTTAAACAAGATGTCGAATTTAATTTAGTGCAAATTGAGAAAAATGCTACTAAAGCAGGTAAGATATATTCATCAGTATATTATGATTATTTAAAAAACTGACATTTTTTATGGTTAACTTGATTTTTGTTTTTACTAATTTATCTGAAAGTTTTTGAAGGCTAAACATTATGATATTATAATATTGTAAAATATTTTATTTCTATATATTTTTTGAAGGTATACAAACGACTGAACAAAAATATAAAGTTTCATTTAATAAGGCGTCAGAAGCAACAAAAAGACGACGAACTACAGCTTTGTGTGGTCAGTTAAGCGCTGAAGAAGTTTATGAAGCAGCGAAAAAAAAATTAAAGTTGGACAATAATTCGCCTGGTTTCAGATTGATTTCTAAGATAGTTGATCCTTATTATGCAATAAATATTGAAAATGTGTATAAGAAAAGATCTGGTACGCAATTGCCTCCTGAAAAAGCTTTGTCATTAATGATCGATACTAATTTATCTAAACAAGTTTATCAAACAATAAGAGATGTTGCACTAGAATATGGTCACGATTTTTTGCCACCTTATAACGAGGTAAGATTTTTAAATAAATAGTTGTAGTGCCTATGCTGTCTGAAAAGTCTGCAGGCTCTGATATATCAAATTACAAGATTACAATTTTATTAATTTTAGATAGTGGTTTTTAATAAATATCAAATTAAACTTGATTATTTATTTGTTACTTTGCAATCGAGTGATCTTTTTTGATATTTTTAAATATTAATAATGCGCGAACTTTACAAAATTTTTAAGAGAAACAGATTCGTTCAGCTTGGGTCAAACTATTTTTTTTACATAAAAAAATATTGATTTAAAGATCTTTCTTTGGGAGACCCTGGTGAAAATAATATTATTGACATAATTGTTAATAAAATTTATTAGCTTTCATTACCTTTTGTAGGTAAATATATTGTCATCTAGGGAACAAAAATAAATTCAAATATAATTTTCATTCCGACCTTATCCCGCAAAATGACCATAATTGTTTTATTTAGGTTAAAGAAGCTAAAAATGAGTCTTATCTGAATAATTTAATAGTTACGGAAACAAAATGTGAAGTTTATCTAAAAAACTTACTAAGTCATTCACTGAAACGATTATTAAGTTATTTAAATCTCAAATTTGATCGAACGGCTACAAAAAATTAGTATTCCTTGGTAAATATGGTTTTGACGGGACAAACGCTAACGTTTATAAGCAAAAGGCTGAAGACAAAGATGCAAAATTCAATAGAATTTTTTGTTCATCATTCGTGCCTCTAAAATTATATGATATGGAAAGTAACTTAGTATATTGGGAAAATAAAAGTTCATCTTCACCAAAGTTTTGTCGACCAATCAAAATTATGTTCGAAAAAGAAACGGATGTTTTATGTATCCAAGAAGAAGAAGATATGAAAAAGCAAATTTCAGAGCTAAAAAACTTTGAAACTACAGGATGCTCAATATCCTACGATTTAAAGCTTACGATGATAGTTGGCAAGGTGTGTACATGGCAAATAATTTTCTTAATTACTTAGGACAATCGTTAGGGTAAATTGATTAAGCAAACATTTCGTCATACGCTATTTTTATGCCGAAAATAACGAGTCGATTATCTCCACATAGATATCCATGTTCATTCACATTGATTCAACGTGGATATTTGCATGAATTATCTGACTAAATTAATCTACATGAATTCTTTGCATTAATTTCTGAGAATATTTAATTATAATAAGTCTATAACTTGGTGAGACAATTGATTCGTCGTTGAATTTGCACAGTACCATTTAGATGGTACAATCAATATGAACTATTTTGTACCTTAAAAGCTCCTTGTTTTTTATTATCAACCCCGCTTTAATATTATTTGAAAATTTAAGTGAATAGCCTATGCAGATATCCACGCTAAATTAAAGTAGAATCAATATTTACCAGCATAGATAGGTAGATAATCCACGTTATTCTACCCAATAGTTTAAACATGTTGGGTTGTAAACTTTACAAAATCAACTTCATTGTCATCTAAATATATTTTATCGAAAATAATTTAAATATCTATATAAAAATATAATAATAATTTTAGATTTGCAATGCACTGAATAGATCGTCAAGTCAAAGATGTTTTGTCTGTAGTGCTACTATATCAGAACTGAATAGTTTGGAAAATGTAGTACAAAAAAAATTAATGATAACGCATTAAACTACGGATTTTCTGTGTTGCATGCTCGAATCCGATTTATGGAATTGGTACTGCATATATCATACCGCTTAGACATTAAAAAGTGGCGTATAAGTACATGAATGTGATTATTTGGTAGCTCTAGAATCCAAACATTAATTTTGAGTAAATATTAAGACGAAAAATCTGTCAAGATAGAAACCGTAACTAAAAGAGTTAATGTAATAGTTGCAAAATCAAATAATTTAAAAACAGATTTCATTAAATGACACCTTAGTTTTTTCTTGTATGAATGTAATTTATAGCGTTAATGATTCTAAGCTTAGAAATTTATGAAATTTATAAATTTTTAGCTTTTTGACATTATAATTTAGTAGTAAATCTTGCACTTTTATAAATACGAACAATATTACTAGTTCTATGTAAATAGATTAATATATTATTTTTTTCTTATCGTAGGTTCCAAAAGAAGAACAGGGTATTATCAATAAAAGTCAGTTAGGTATATTGATTGATGCTCCTACTCAAAAACTTTGGAAATACAAATGACGGAAACACAGCTAGAACATTTTTTAATAACCCTGATATTGTTTCAAATGTAACTGGTAAGTAGTTAGTAAACAATATTACTAATGTTACTACGGAAGTTTAAACATAAACGCATTCAAAATCATTTGAGCCAGTGCATCGTTTGTTAACAAATTAATTGTGACTTCAAACGTGCTTAAGTCACTTTTATCATATGTTCTTAATTTTTTATTTTTCGAAGTTAACAATTTATCCATACGTAAAGATCGCGC
>JAZHPH010000559.1:24123-40401 GCA_037356405.1 Nasonia oneida | reverse complement strand
TTCCGTCTTCTGCGTGCGAGACGCTAGACAAGTGTGTCTTGTGTGTGTATGTGTGCGTGTGAACGCGGATGTTGTTCCTTAGCGGCCGCTGCTGCTTCACAATTTGTATGGAACGGAGCTCTTGTATGTACATAATTCTATTCCTTAATACTAGATGTGCGGTAGACTGAATAATAATTCCGCTGATTATTTTATGAGATAAATGATATTTTATGAAAAATTGACTAACCGTTATTTTGTTTTACGCCCAAATATTAATACTAATAGTAGTACCCCTGACATAATCAAATATAGTAATATATAAAACCCATGAGAAGCTAATATATAATGATGTAAGTTATATAGTGAATTATTTAACGATAACATTTTAATTTTCTAATTTCTGAAAAAGAAACATTCATTATTATTATGGTAGAGAGTTTTTTAAGCTTCTGCATGGCTAGTGTCGTTTTAGTACTAGTAGCAATTTGGCTTTTTTTTTTTTTTTAAACGCATAATATATTGAAGCAATTATTGTTTCACTGCGCGTAACTTAGTTCCGTTTATACGGCTTCGAAGCCTTCGTACATCTACGAACAGAGAAGTATCCAACTGCGGTTGGAAACTGGTGAATGGTGTACAGAGAGAAAAAGAAATTATTTGTGAATGATGCGTAGATGGCAGTTCTAATCACGGTTTCTAGCCCGGTTCATCTCCCTCAAGGTTTGCAGCTCTAGCTGTCTTTCCTGCTGCTTAATTAGTTTGCGCATCGGCTGACCGGCGCGATGCTTTTTGATAATCCAAACGCCGCTTATGATTACAATTATTATTATTATAGCCGTCCAACTTGAGTAGCTGAATTTTGACGTGAAGCTTGACAAATTCTTTAGCTCGAATGCCTTTTCTTTGCGGTCCGCGATTTCACGATCCTTTGTCGTTATATCGCGAAGAGCCGTGCCGGTTTCCAAAGTTTCGAATTGTACGCCATGCGAATTTTGTGCTCGATTTTTGGCTTCGATCTCGATTGCTTGTTGCAGTTCGATTGTTTTGCCTTCGATACTACCTATTTCGGTCAGCATTGCGGAGACGTTGAATATGACTGTATTAAAAACCGATGCGTTTGCGTAAGATGTTAGCGAACGCGAGGCGGCCAAGTGCGCGTTCGCGGTGTGCGCTAAGCACCCAAGGCGTAACTCGAGTACCCCTGTGCCACTTATTTGAGACGTTATTTGTTCGGCTCGCTGGCACTGTATGTAAATGTTCTCTGCGTTGCTGACGGAAAAATCCAGGCATTTGTTTTATGGAGTCTGATCCACACCGTGTCGCGTAGCTGTTTTATCCGAATATCGCAGTGTTCGGCCTTTCCCAGCGCGTGCCCTGACGCGATTTTGATTTCGCATGCGACGTTACTTCGAATTTCTCTGATTGGTTCAGGGTTAACTGCAATCAATAGGTGGTGGTAGAGCTTGCGTAGCTTATGGATTCTTTTTGGGGGTATCAGCATGTACGATCTGTTAGATTCACTTACTGCAAAAAATGGAATTCGGGCCAAATATAGGCGAATGAATGGGGCCGATCCGGGGTCAGGGATCGCGTTGAGGTTCTCCTGGCGGATTCCCGCGGCTACCGAAACATATTAGATGGCGTTAGTGATTATTGCCAGTAGCCCGCTCGTGCTTGATTGTAGCAAGACGCCGGAAACTAATCTCTCTGGGGTATACATGTTACGTTTTTTTTTGAGCGGCACGCCCGGTGCCACTCAAAAAAACAGAAAACAAAAGTCCGATTCTTCTTTCGACGCGTTCATCTGCCTAGCTAGTTCACTCGGCTTTAATTTGTTTATGTGTACGGTCTTGGTAATGTCGTCGTTGCGTATTGTCACGTTGTGCATTTTTCTGTTAATGCCGGTGATTTCGAACGGTCTGAGGTTAGGTAAACTAAATTTTCTTTATACCGGAAGGGGTGCTCGCTCAAGAATTGCAAGTGAACGAAGGGCTGGGGTTCTTGGCCCTCGGGAATAGCCCAAGGTGATTTCTCGCGTGCAGGCCTGGCGTAACGTTCACGCGGATGTACGGCGTGAAATGCTGACCCGTCAAATTAAGGTGTAAAAATTCTTTTGCTTCGCTTGACAACACGTGACAGAATATACGGTGTTTGTTTGGTAGATCATAATGAATGCATATATTCATTATGATTCTTGCGCGAACAGGTAGGCGCAATCGACAGTGCCGTATTCATTTTTGGATTTAAGTATCCTTGCGGTTTCGGAAGGTTCACCACAGGAACTTATTGCAGGTGATTTAAGCAAATGTTTCCTTAGGTCTATTGCCGAGATATTAAGCTTTGCTGCTTAGATCAGCGAAAAGAACAGGCAGTTCTTTTTGGCGAGCTTGGTATATCATCCGAACGTACCAGCTCTACGTACGGTTCGGCGCAACGCTTTTTCCGTATGTATGTACGCATAAGCACTGTTCCCGAGCTTATCAACGAGTTTTCTGCGGATTGATCGGGTTTACGATCGTAATTTCGTGGTATGCCCGCGAAGTCTTCGAATGGGCCGATGTCTCCGAACTCTGACTCGTCAGCGTTTTGATGCGCGAGCGCCTTCGTTCCGCTTCCTGGTTCGGGTGTCTTCTCACGCATCTGTGGATCTCCGTTTCTCGAAATCTGACCTTCCATTCTAGCAGCCGCGCTCGTTTTTCGCGCGCGCGGCGTTTCGCTTTTTTCTAAAGCATTCGACGCTCGCGCGTTGTCGTTCAGGATTTCCGGTGTCTCAAATACCGCGCTGTCGTTTGCTTTTCCTATTTCAGACGCTATGGATGTTTCTGCCTCGTATATATTAATTTGCATCATGTCCCTACCCTTGATCCTTTTCTTCGATATTCATGACGAGTTTCTTTTGGAATTTACCGTTGCATACCTGCCATATTTCTGCAGTACGGGTTTCGACCTTGTGGACGCGGCGCGTGTTCGTTGCGCGCCGCCGTGACTTTATTAGCGTTGACTCTGGGCGTGCACGTTACGCTCGTCTCGCGTTGGTCCGTCCCTGGGGCGAACGTCGCGCCCGGGATTACCATTACTGATCGGTACGATATTGTCGTCGCTAGGATCGCTTAGATCATCCTCTGGATCGTTGCCTGATGGCCAGAACCTTCGGTGATTTCGGCGGTTCGGTCCTCGACGCGGTGGCTCGCGATCGCGGTCCGATGCGTGCCTCTGCGGGCGTTTGCGATCGCGCGGATCCTCGTCTGAATCGCTGTCCGACGGGTAGGCTCTGCCGCGGTCTCGGCTATCATCGTTTCTCGATGAGTATCTATTTAATGCACTGGTCCTTCCTGCTCTTTCGTTTTCGGTTCGACTCGTCGGCCGACGCTCGTCGCGGTTATAATTTTCGCCGTAATGATGACGCCGCGCGGTTTCCCGGAGCTTGCCCTCGCTAAATGGGTTGGTCACCTGTTTGACTACAGTACTGAGACGCTCGGCGTCTTTGCTTCTGGGGTGACGGGGTCTGGTGGTTTTAATTTCGCGTTGCGTTTTATGTACTACCGCCTTGTGCACGCTCAGGTGCTCGCTCTTGCTTTCATCACTGGAAAATTGGTCTATAATTGACTTCTGATTTACACGACTTTCTTTGAGCCGGTAATCGCGCATTCTCAATATTACTTCAAGTTCTTCCCGGGACAGTTCGAACTCGCACACGGGTCGCTGAGCTGCGGGAATTACGATAGCTGCGATTTTTTTGTGAACTGTATTTTGCGCATTACTGCCGTAGCTTCTCTGCCCAGGGCCGATGCTGTTCTGAGATCTACCTGCCCAAGGCCGATCGTCTATTCTGGTTTTCTCCATCTTATTTTTCTTGTACTCCCGCTACGTCTACTACTCTTACTGCATTTTCCCGATTCGCGGCTGCCGCTCCTGGATTTTCCCTATTCGCGGCTGCCGCTCCTGCAAGTTCTGCGTTCGCGTCGGTGTTTCTAGGGTCGGCTACGTTTGATTCGGGGGCCTCTGCGCTCGCGGCCGCTTCGTTCACGGCGAGGCTCTCGTCGTCTAACATGATCAGCTTTTCCCCACTATCGTCGGATTGTTTAGGCAATTCGTATGATTTTGGCGGTCGGTTGTGTTCGTCTAGCAGGTTCTTTTGCGCCTCGATCCACTTGGCCGCCATTCTCGCATCCCGGGGCGCATTCTCGGAATCGCTTGATAGTAAACAATCTTTACTGATATGCTTCTGCACTACCCTTCGCGTGCGCGGAGTCATCTTTTGGGTATTTCTATATACGTTCCGCTCGTATCGCATTTGTTCGCTATCCCATTCTGGCTCGCTTTCCGCTCCAGTATTTAGCTGTTTCTTTCTCGCGCCTAGTTCGAGTACACCCCGCGTCGCGCCGAATATCCCCGTAGGAGCCATGATTGTTTTCGAAAATTATCGATTAACTAATATGTGTGTATAGGAGGGCCCAGAAATGTAAGAGAAGGGGAGACCAATCCTCATTCCGCGCGTTGACTATTTTATCGTCGGGTTGGACGGCACTCCGAGGTATTGGTACGAAAGGGCACGTGAACGGGGATTTGCTGAACGTACGTGAATGTGACAAGCCCAATTGCGTCTAGTAAGGAAAACGACTTACATTGCGATGAACAGCGCTGCGTAGCCGGTTCGCATGGTACTCCTGTAGCTGATGACTGATGGTGACCGCTGCAGGACCGGCTGGCTGCTGGCTCGGCTGGACGTTTTGCAGTCGCGCGTGTCGACGGCTGGTCCGAGTCGACACTGTGCTGCGCGTGGAGGCTGGATGCTCGGGCTCGTCGACGGCTGGTCCGCGCCGACGGCTGTGCGGCTTTATACGTTAGCCCAGGTGGGCTTTGTTGGCCGAGATCGGCTTTGAGGAGTTGACAACGCTCGCCGGCGGTTGCCTGGTGTTGGATTGCCGCTCACTTGTTTTGAGCGACTTCTGAGCTGGGTGCTCGAGCGGCGTCTCCCAGGAGACAAAAAAATTTTCTTTTTGAGCTTATGCTTTCGACTTGCACGAGCATCGGCGACTGAAGGAGCTCCTTGCTACTGTTATCTTTTGATGCGGCACGATGTGTTGTGTGCTGAATTTCTCTTCTTTGCGAGGATTGATTTTCTTGTATGTTTCTGGATTTTTCCTGACTGCAGATAGTTTATCAATGCAGTTATCTCTTCTTCTGCGAATCCTCGCGCCACAAGGGATGCCAAAATGTGACGGAAGAATGGGTGTACACGAGGAGAGAGAAGAGGCAGGGAAGTTCGGTGTCATTGTATTTATTATCCCAAAATATTGGAGCTCTGCTCGCTTGGAGAGTCGCTGGTGGTCTGCCCGCTCGCTCGTCGACGCGACTCGTCGACGGCGAGCGGTTCCACGTGCGGCTCTTCGTTCTTTCTCTGTGTTAAATAATTTTAATACTCGTGTGAGTAACGAACTATCTTGTAAACAGAATAAACAAATCGAAGTCAATTAAAAAATGTTAAATGTGCACGTGAGTGAAATTATTTTGCGAGTATCCCAGCTCATTGCTTTGATCCAGTCAGAGGTTCCGTCGTACTATATAACTGAGAGGACGAGCAGATAGCAGAGCCGTTTGAACCCGATAATAAAAGAAAAGGTAACTGTCTTTCGTTACTGCAATAGGCCTTAATATATCTCTCTCTTTCGCTATTTTTCTTATTCTTTTAAAATTTCAACCGAAGGCTCGTCTTTCTTATTAACGTGACGGCAAAGGGTCACGTCTTAACAAATAATTAGTCCGCGCGTTAACTTGTCGTTCCAAAAGTGTTCTCGGATAGTTATCTCCTGCTGTTCCTTAGGATCGCAGAGATAACTAAACACCGTCAGCGCTTATATTTTCTATATCGAGAGTAATTGTCACCTTCCATGCTCCTATATTCTAAGTGATCGCGAAACGTTACTGTCTGATGAAGACCATTGCTCCCCACAAGGGATGCCATTTTGTAAATACCGTACTAGATAGTAAGACGGGCTGCGCGAGTCTTGGCCGCTTAACTAGCCTCGTGTGTGGATGCTGATGGTATAGCTAACTTGCACATTCGTAAAGTAGCTGCAGTTGGCCCAGCTAACAGTGCGAACTCACACGTACTATTTTCGTTGTCCAAGTTGAATGGTAAAGTCGGTGGACATATTAGGACGTTTTGGTAGTCGCTACAAGAATTGATGTACTCCTTTGTAGCCATTAAGTATTGCTGTATATCGTGGGACACTACTATGTGACAATATTGCGGTATTAAAGTTACGTATGATGAGTTTGTAACCACTTCTTTTGGTATTGGCAATGGGTGAATTTTATACTGTGGATACCTAATTTTGTCCAATAACGGAAATTCTAACAGTACTACTAACTTCCCCTGTGAGGTACTTACTCTTGTTTTAGACAATGCATGTAGCATGTCCACAGAAACTGTATTATGGTCCTACGGTACCATATGTCCGTTTATTGTCTTCAGAATGTCTTGTAGTTGATCATGAGTGAATAATAATGGGAGTATTCACTAAGGTTTTATAGGAATTTATGCTATTATCCAATGATTGTTCGAACTGGTAGACCCATTTATTCAAAGTCTCGGTAACTGAGGTATGCTCCGTTAGTGCTTGTAACAGTGATGTTTTATTTATTATGCTTGAAAATTGTTGGTGTTGCTGATGCAGTACTATTTTGTCTTTCACAAGTTCTTCATGCATTGATTCGAGATTGAATTTTACTATATGTGTTTGTTTGGCGGCAAGAGCTAATATGTTAGCCGTCCTCTGGTACAGAGCGTCGATATCCTGATTGAGTTGGTCTCTGTCTCCTGCGTCCATAGTCCCAACAAGTTGTCGGCTGACCTAACCAACAAACTCTAGCGGGGCTCCTCGCTTTGCTAGGGCGTGGGTATATGGTGAAAATCGAGGGAGGACGTCGGCTGCTGGTTTTGTGAAAAATACATCAATGTCTAATTTAAAAGACTTTAGTAATTTAAAATCTTGTTTGAACTTGTGCGTTGGAATCAGTTCCCGGCATTCCTCAATACCCAGCTTCTCTTTACATGTGTCGGACATCTTGACTATCTGCTTCTCTCTCCAAATTACGGGATTTTCCCATTTACTGAGATTCAAAGTTATTGCGATTTTCTATTTAGTTCTTTAAATCTTCACCTCTCCTATATAGTATATACCTGGGTTTTGCTTTAGCGCTGTAAGCTTGTAGAAAGGTGGACTCTCCACGTCTAATTCTTGGTAGCTCAGCAGACAGAATAGCATCAGAAGCAGTGTTCTCTACATCTTTTTAGGTGTACTGTAAATACAAATTTTATTTTTACTAACTGCACGGAGAAAAAAAAACAGTAGCGTTTACTGAACCTAGTTAAGTAAAGCAGCTCAGTATATGCTACTCCACAGACTTCAGTAAAATCTACTTGACTGCGTGCGACAGCGAAGAGGAACGGCGCACCTAACATAAAAAAAGTATATTAGTATAGTGTAGCGTGAGACACGAGAGACTAAGAGAGAAAGAAAGAGATATATAAATATGCAATATAATGTATCTCATCTGAGACGAGACACAAAGAACGTCGGATCTGCGCCAATCACCCTTCCCTGTGCTAATAACTTCTGTCTGAGGTGACTTCGCCGCCCAATCGAGCATGGCCATCTTATATTATTATATGGCCTTAGTTTTACAAACCAATTATGACTAAGGCTATGTCGAACATAGTAATAATATCTATCATCCAATTATTATTTACAAATTTTATTTAGTACTGAAGTTAGTTACCGAACTGTTCATTCAGTTGAAACTACGCGAGCGACTTCAGTTATATTTACTTAATAGCCGTTACTGAAAAATTTAGGTTACATTTACCTAAATTTTGAGTAAGCGCAACGTTTTATTTTTCTCCGTGTGCTTTATCTATACAATTTTTCTAATTTATCTTTATGTTTAACAATTAGTTTTTCGTTCGATGATTCTACTACCACATTATTGTTATCTCTGATTTCTTTTACTATGAACTGTCCATTATAATATTTACTTTTGGCCTGCCATCGTGCGAGAAAAAGGGCTATTTCCCGCATTTGTTTAATATCCCCGAGAACGAAAATTACGTCGGCCCTCTACCCGATGAATGATTTTACGCGCCAGATTCTATGTCTGTCAAAGAGCGACAAGCGTTCTACGCGTAGTATAACAACGAAACTCGGCGTGATTATGTTTTCGATTTTCAAAAAGGAATAGTAGAATACTGCCGTATGGATGAGGAGATTTTGCGACGCACGTGTGTTGCTTTTCAAGAGATATTTCTGAATGTGGGTAAAATCTGTCTATTCGTTGAAGCAACTACTATAGCAAGTGCTTGCTCGCTTGTGTACAGAAAAAATTTCTAATCCGATAAGACTATAGATATTATACCTGCTAGCGGTTATCGACGAGGTGATAAACATTCTCAAAAATCTATAGAGTGGTTGGTTAGTGCGAACGCGAGTGTGGTCGAGTAATCATTCATGCGGAGCGCGCTCGAGAGTTTCGATTACCCGAGGGTTTTCTAGTGGACGGATTTTTACCACCTTTAAATAGAGAGCATAAAGGCACAGTATACGAGTACGACGGTTGTTACACGCACGGCTGCCCGAAATGTTTTGATAAAGCGCGTGAGAAATCGCTGGCTTATGGTCGCGCCATTAACGCCGCATACGTAAACACAATGTCTAAATTGCAAAAAATGCGCGATTGCGGCTACGATGTTCGTAGTATATGGGAATGCGAGTTTGACGAGGTGAAATTGAGAAACCAAGAGATCGCCTCCTACGTGAAAAATCATCCTCTAATGTGTCGAATAACTTTAAATCCGCGAGATGCATTTTTTGGAGGGCGAACAGAAAACATCATACCTTTTTACAAAGTCAAAGACGGCGAGAAAATCAAATATACAGACATTTGTTCGCTGTACCCGTACATCTGTAAGCGTGGAACATCCCCAATCGGTCATCCGCGTATTTTGGTAGGTGAAGAGTGTCGCGAATTGATTGGCGATGATTACAACAATCTTGACGGTGTCGAGGGCTTGGTTAAGTGCAGAGTTTTACCGCCGCGAAATTTGTATATGCCGCTGCTACCTGTTAAAATGCACGGTCGTCTCCTCTTTGCGCTATGTCGCTCTTGTTGCGCCGAGGCGCGCACCGAAGATTGTCATCACGAACAAATAGCGGATCGTGAGTTTACCGGTACTTGGGTGGCGGACGAGCTGCGCAAAGCCGTTGAGCTCGGTTATCGCATAAGCGAGATATACATCATTTGGCAGTACGACACGACGCGCTTCGATGGTACGAAAGGTGGGCTCTTTGCGCAGTATGTAAATCTATTTTTGAAGATGATACAAGAAGCCTCCGACTGGTCTAGCTGGTGTATCAACGATAATGCGACAGCGCGGTATTTAGTCGAGTACGAGCGCGATGAGGGTATCGTTCTAGATCGTGAAAAAATTAAGAAAAATCCTGGATTACGGGCTGTTGCCAAACTTTGTTTAAATAGCTTATGGGGTAAATTCGGTCAGCGCACAAATATGAAACAAACCACTGTTGTCAAATCACGCGAAAATTTGTTGAAGCTTTTATTTACTACCGATAAGGAGGTTTTCGACATCTTATCTATCAATGATGATATTCTGTATGTAAATTGGCAATTCAGAGAAGAAGCTGTAACATCGACACCCTATACGAATATCGTCATAGCAGCGTACACAACGGCGCAGGCACGCCTCGAACTGTATGGTTACTTGGAAAAACTCGGATCACGCCTACTATACTGCGATACAGACTCGTGCATTTTAGTGAAAAATGAAAACGACCCGGCCGAATATGAGCTGCCAATACGTAATCTCTTAGGTGCTATGACGGATGAGTTAAGAAGTTATGGCGGGGGTACGTACATAGAAACCATGATGTCTGCAGCGCCGAAATGTTACGCTTTTCGGGCAATCACACCGGGCGCCGGTGCCACTATAGAATGTTGTAAAGTCAAAGGTATACGTCTAAATTACAATAATTCTTTAAAGATAAATTTTGACAGCATAAAATCTCTAATTGACGATGAATTTGGTGAAAATGCCGACAAAAGCGACGACACCGTCAAGGACAAGCGTACAATTAAGGTACACTTTTCAATAATCAGGCGCACACTTACTCACGAGGAAGCGACTCGCGACGAGTTCAAAACTTGTAGCGTTGTTCTTAAAAAAAGACGATATGTGTCGAAAAACAGTTCTGTTCCTTTTGGTTATAAAAAATAACTAATCCATTGTAAAATATGTCTACATATCAATAAATATGATTGAAAATAAAAGAAAAACCTTACCTTGATGTATTCTTATCTATACTGTAAAAGTAAAAAAATAAATATATTCACCATTACCCATCACTCCAAAAATCAGCTTATTACCGCGGCGGCCGATCATCAGCTGATCACACCGCGTGTAGTAGGCTAGAGAGCAGCGAGGAGAGGATCGTCGTCGACAATAAAACAGGTGGACGGTTGTTTGTTTTTGTCAGTAACAAAGATGGATATTCGTTGGAAGCATCCGTTCACATGCATCAGATCAGGCCCAACGATGTGTGGAAAAACCGTATTCGTAAAACGGGTTCTCGCTAATCTGCCTGAAATGTGCAACGTGCGCTTTGATCGTGTATTATTTTACTATGGCGAATGGCAAGATACGTATAGGAACGAATTTAAAATACCCGGTAATTTGAATATAGAGTTTCGGGAAGGATTGCCGCAGCCAAGCGACTATTCCAACGATAACGATAAGAAAAAATTGCTAATTTTAGACGACTTGATGCCTGAATCTTCTAACAGTGTAGTACTCGATTTATTTGTACGTGGCTGTCATCACAAAAACATATCCACTATATGTCTATGTCAGAATCTGTTTTACAAAGGTGCAAATCAGCGTGATTTGTCTCTCAATTCGAATTACATCGTTCTGTTCAAGAATCCTCGCGACCGTGCGCAAATCCAGTACCTAGCGCGACAAGTTTATCCCGAAGACTCGAAATTTCTGCAAGAGGCCTACATGGATGCATGTAGTCGCCCCCATAGCTTTACTTTTACATTTACTCTTGGATCTAAAATAGGATACGTCGGACGACTTTCGATTTCGAACATGTGTTTTTCCTGACGATCAGCTGCAATACGCGTACGTGCCTCGTCGTGGCAAATCGACTCGACGATAGATGCAGGGTGCGATACACAACATTATTTAATGTGCCGATTGTAACGAGACTAAAGCAGTCTCTCTGTGACGATGACCGTACGAACATCCTGCAACAGCAGCAGCACCGATCCACGTATTGTTTGAGGTAAACATTTTTCAAAAAAACACGTTGCACTTTTGAACGCCGTCTGTCACGCCAACGCAAAACAGCGCGATGCCTTGATACGGACCGCTGATAAACAACTCATCAAGTGTATCTGCGAGTGCGCGCTCAACGTCTTACACGGAATAGTCGAGATCAAGAAGTGCAAAAAACATCGTCTAAAAAAGCACAAACGCGTCTTAAGAAAATTGATCGAACCACCAACTGCCGCTCGGGGTAAGGTAGCCGCAACAGCTACCGCCGCCGCCGCCGCCACCGCTGGTACTTGGAAACGTCGTAAACGCACTATAATTCAGATCGGTGGTTTTTTCTTACCACTGCTTCTCGAACCGCTCATCAGCACGATTTTTTCAAAAATTTTACACTAACATGGAGCACGCCAGAAAAACGATTGTTGTACCGGAGACGATGGCCAAGCATTTACAAAGTACCGCCCAGCTTACCACTGTTCAGCAGCAGCAGCAGAACGCGAAACCAGCACCACCAACAACCGAGGGCAGTGTACAAACGCCTGGGGATAACTTATCACGACTAGACGCGGAAATGCATGAGATTCTTAATTAAAAAAAAATTATCAGTGAAGAAGAAAAGTGTAAAAACTACTTGCAAGCACTGCGACGATTTCTGTTCTTCAAGGAAAGCGAACAACTCGAAGAGCCTCGCGATGAGAATCTCGCGACACAGCTCTCGGAAGAAACTATTATCGAAAGCGTGCCAAAAGTTCATCAGAAAAAACACCCTTGCTGCTTAAACACTGGCAGGCTAACGAGTCCGATCGGCTCAAATGGAACAACATGGGTGGCGTTATCATAGACGGTAGTCTCGTGCCTCAATCGAATATAGCAGACTTACTTAGCGATATATTGATAAAGCCAAAAAAAGATACCCAGTACGATCTGCCCGTTGGACAATTTCAATTTGCAAAGTTTATCGTCAACTCCGAAACGCCGAATGAATTCGTCGGGAATACGCACGTTTCAAAAATGATTAGACAAATATCGGCTCGAATAAAGGTGGCGAAGCGCAAAAGTACGGATACAGTAGCCATGTCACCGCCGCCGAGTAAAGTCAGACACGAGCCGCGGCCGCCAAGACGATCGGCTCGTGAAAAAAGATGGTTAAATCTGCCGGTATGAAGTTTGAGAAACAGTATTATGATCCCGGACACGAGGCCGGATACGCCGGTGCTCGAAATCTCCTCCGTGTCAATACTCGAGGCAAATCTTTAACCGACAAAGAAAAGAATCCCATCTACGAGTGACTGAGCAACCAGGACACGTACACACTTCATCATCCGATACGCAAAAAATTTTCAAGATTGCACTATAACGTCACCAACGTTAGATTATTAGTTAGACGTTTGGGAGGCAGATTTGTGTCAATTAACCGCGCTCAAAGAAGCGAATGACGGATTCTGTTACATACTCGTCGTCATAGATGTTGTATGAAACAGTAAATTTGTATGGGCCGAACCCTTGCGCGATAAATCAGCTCAGACAGTCGCTACAGCCATTGAAAAAATTCTCAAACGAGCCGGTAATCGTGTGCCTCAGTGTTTACAATCGGACAAGGGAAAAGATTTTACAGGTAGCGCTATTCCAAAAATTCTCAAAAAATATGACATTTCTTTTCGCACCGCCCGAAATCCGGATATCAAAGCGGCCGTAGTTGAACGCGTGAATCGTACGCTGAAAGAGCGTATGTGGAGGTACTTTACCCACCGCAACACCAAACGTTACATTGACGTGTTACAGAAAATTGTCGACGCATACAACACGATTCACACGTCTACAAATATGAGGCCTGCTGCGGTTAATCTCTACAATGCGCACAAAGCCCGCAGCAACGTAGAGCAGCAGCGCCACGCTCGAGAAAAGAAGCACCCGATACAGCCTAAATACCATGTCAACGACTACGTGCGCATCAGTCGATCCAAGGGCACCTTTCCGAAAGGGTTCGAAAAAAACTTTAGCGAAGAAATTTTCAAAATCAAACGCGTAACTCAGCGGCAGGGTATCTACACATACGAATTGGAGGATCTCAATGGTGAAATCATTGACGGATTTTTTTAACAACGAGGAATTGGTGCGCGTAGGCGCTGCTCGTATGCTAACCGATCAAGAATTCAAGATAGAGCATGTAATTAAAACCAAGGGTCGCGGAAATAAAAAGCAATTGTTTGTCAAGTGGCTGGGATATCCCGATAAATTTAACTCTTGGGTAAAAGCGAGCGATATCAAAGGTGTTTAAACTATGGATAACGCGGACGACTTTTATCTCGTGCTACCGAGTAACAGCAGCTTGGTCTATTTTCCCGATAACGCGACAACTTGTTTCAGCACGCATCTGTGCCGCGAAATAAGACTGACAGGAGATTGGCACGTGGGCCTAGCCAAAATCCACGTGCCACGCACCGTTATGCACATTCAAGAACCCGAGGCGTACTACACTTTTAAACTTGGCCGTGAGACCAGCAAAGAAGTGGCTGTAGTTTCTCTGCAAGGACACGTCATTTCTCATTGGGTGATTTTGCCACCGCACGAATTTACCGAGTTACCCTGCTCCTTGAGGATCGCCAACGACTATGCAGCGGCGCGACATTTTGGCATAAACTGGTTCGAGGGCGATATAACACTACGAAAATTACACTATCACCTGTATAACCTTGCTAGAACGGCTCAAAGAATATACGCCAAGGGCCTTGAGAAAGCACGATATGTCCAATCTATAATGACGCGCAACGTCGAGAATCTCGATGATAACACGACAGCTGGATTCGGTGAACTGCAGAGACGCTTTAAATACCCGCAGGTCTGCAGCTACCATGGCTGTCAGGCAGACACCTATAAAAGATCGTACTGTGCACTCTTGAGAGCACATATACTACAAAAGTGGATCCATTCACACGTGCCCAGTGAAATATTGGACGATAACAACGACAATTTTAAAGAGCAATATTTGAGAATTGTATTATATGAAATCCTCGTGTCCGGTTTACCGTTCATCGCAAAAGATGTACTAAATTATGTAAAATTCGCCTAAAAATTTAACCTCTTGCGTACACCATGTATATACTTTCCTGAATAAACTTTTAATACATTAAAAAAAACATTTTATTATTATTCACCATCACATCTTTCCTTATTTATATCGCAACAATTATTAAAGATCCTTATTCGACAATCAGCCAATGCGTAAGATGGGTGTATGCGCAGAAAAATTAGCGTTAGCGCGCTCGAATGACATTTATTTAATTATTTATTTATTTATTCCAGAAAATGTACAAAGTATAAGGTTCATACCTGTAATCCTGCAGAGTTACACGTAGGTACCTGTTGGCAGGCCTGGTTACAAAAAAGAAAATACAAAATAATACTTAAAATTAAAAATTAAAAATATTTATATACTGTTATTTATGTACATTCACTTTAGATCATTCTAACAAAATTTGTTGTGCACACGCCACAATAACAATTTTATAATTCTAGACCTTAACAGTTACATTTTATCCACGCTTTAATAAGTTTCTTATGCTAGTATTTTTCTATATTCAAAGCTTTTAGATCACTCGGAAGCTCATTGAAAACATTAATTGCTTTCATGAAGCTATTTTTATTACTGATCCTTTTTTTAGTTTTAGGTATAATAATGCTTTTGTTTCTCGTAACACTATTTGATGCTAAATATTTGACTTTCAGATCATTGTAATGTGATTTCAGCGATTCTAGGGCGAAAAGTTGTCCTATATTTAATGGATTATCATTCACTAGGAAATTATTTTTATTGACAATTTTTAAGATTTTGTTCTGAAGCTTTTGTAATCTGACTCGACAATTACTATATGCTCCACCCCACGCTATAATACCATAGCTTATTACGCTATGGAAGAAAGCGTAGTAGATCATTCTGAGTGTCTCTGTGTGCATGTATTTAGAAATTTTATAAAAAATATATACTAGATATTTAGTTTTATCAATTATATATTGAATATGGCTGTCCCACTTTAGATTGCTGTCAAAGACAATCCCTAAATATTTAATATTTTCTACTCTAGTTACATTTTTATCAAAAATTTTTACATTTATTTGAGCTGGAACGCTCCCAACACTACTTCCAAATGTCATGCACACAGATTTTCCTACATTTAATGATAATTTGTTTACAGCCAGCCACTCAGCTATCACAGATAAAAACTTGTTCATGCTAACTTGGGTTTCTAACCAATCATTTCCAGAAGCTATTATAGCAGTATCGTCTGCATACGAAATTATTGACTCAGTAGGAATCTCCTTTAATATATAGTTAATGTATATAATGAAAAGCAGCGGTCCCAAGATCGTACCTTGAGGGACAGCAGTGTTAACTACTAAGCTATCACTCTCAGTACCATCAATTTTGACTATTTGGTGTCTATTACTTACAAGGAAAGGTACCCAACCCGAACTCACCGATTTTGATGATTTTCATATATGTTGTAGAACATAAAAAAATAAGAGACACGTATTTTTTTTTATCGGCTAATTTTCACTTTTAAGGGGTAAAAACCTCCCCTAAAGTTAACCCCCAAAAAGCGTTTTTTTTAAATATCTCGGCTTAAAATTAATATTTTTCAATGAAACAAATTGGAGGTTATTTCTTACAAAAAGAGCAAGTATTTCATGATGATTTGAAGAGTAAGGGTAGCATCCCCTATTTTTTAGGGGTTGAAAACATATATTTTTTGGCATAATTTTATAATAAAAATGTTTAAACCGACTAAAAAAAATTGGAAAAAATGTTTAAACATCCTTAATAACAAAATTTAGTTGACGTCTTTCGGTGTTTTCATAAATATTATCCCTAAGGGGGTAAACCACCCCTAACACAAAATAACTGTAAATATGTAATTCAATACATAATATTTCGTAGAAAGTTT
>JAZHPH010000559.1:0-24103 GCA_037356405.1 Nasonia oneida | reverse complement strand
CTCTATATACAAACTTTCTACGAAATATTATGTATTGAATTACATATTTACAGTTATTTTGTGTTAGGGGTGGTTTACCCCCTTAGGGATAATATTTATGAAAACACAGAAAGACGTCAACTAAATTTTGTTATTAAGGATGTTTAAACATTTTTTCCAATTTTTTTTAGTCGGTTTAAACATTTTTATTATAAAATTATGCCAAAAAATATATGTTTTCAACCCCTAAAAAATAGGGGATGCTACCCTTGCTCTTCAAATCACCATGAAATACTTGCTCTTTTTGTAAGAAATAACCTCCAATTTGTTTCATTGAAAAATATTAATTTTAAGCCGAGATATTTAAAAAAAACGCTTTTTGGGGGTTAATTTTAGGGGAGGTTTTTACCCCTTAAAAGTGAAAATTAGCCGATAAAAGAAAATACGTGTCTCTTATTTTTGTATGTTCTACAACATATATGAAAATCATCAAAATCGGTGAGTTCGGGTTGGGTACCTTTCCTTGTTAGATAGCTGGATAGAAGATCCAACGCTTGGCCCCTGATTCCAATACGATATAATTTTGCAAGCAGTATACTGTAATCAACAGTATCAAACGCTTTCGCCAAGTCGAGGAAAGTTATTATCGTATGTTTGCTCTTATCAACATTGTTATACAGTACGTTAGTTAAATAATTCAGCGCATCTTTAGTACCAATCCCTCTCATGAAACCAAATTGTTGCTTTGATATAATATTGCACTGTTCAACAAAATCATGTATTCTATTGTATATAATTCGCTCAAAAATTTTTGCAACATTTGATATGAGAGAGATAGGTCGATAGTTCGTTATTTTATTTTTTTCGCCTGATTTATATACCGGGACTACTTCGGCCCTTTTTAGGGCATCCGGCCATATCGCTTTTTCAATACACTTGTTGAAAGTATAGGTCAGAGTATCTGCTATATAGTTACATAGCAGTTTCAAGATCTTGGCGTTTATTTTATCAACTCCCCCATTGTTCAGTTTCAGTGTGTTGATTATGCTTATTATTTCCGCATTACTTGTTGGCTTCATAAACAACGAGGATTCATGGCCGGGAGCTTAAGTTCAGCATTTACTTGTTTAACAATACTTGCACTGAGATTCCTACCTATTTCACAAAAAAATGTATTCATGTTTTGTGTAATTTGGAATTTGTCCGTAATTTTTTGGTTATTTATCTTTATATGATTTATGGCATCATTTGATTTTTTCACTTTCCCGATTTTCGTATTTATTATTTCCCAAAGTTTTTTCGGGTTATTGGAATTTTTTTGTACAAGATTTAATTCATATTTTATTTTGGCATCAGTAATAACCTTATCCAAAACTTTAACATAGGTCTTATACTCTGCTTTTAGTTGTTCATTTCGCACATCTTGTTGCCATAAATTATATAAAAATTCTTTTGTTTCACATGACCTAATAATTCCATCAGTGATCCTATTTTTCCTACCAATGTGCCTTTTTGCACTTCTCTTTGTTTTCGCTAGTTCAACGCATAGTTTGATCCCATTTAACAGTTTCTCAACGGACAAATTTGGATCAGTTATCGACAATATTTCATTCCAGTTCTTATAGTTAGCAGCATTTATTAATTTTTTGTAGTTTAAGAATAGATATGGCTCTTTAGTTACTGATTTCAACTTATTTACAGCAATAAATATCGGATAATGATCTGTTATATCAAGTTTAAGTTTGTATGTGCATGTTATGTGATTTAATGAAAATATTGTCAATATATGACCCCTTAGCTCTACCGATAAGAAAACCAGGAACATATCCTTTATCGAAAAAATTACACAGGAAATCTTGACTATAATGATCACATTTAAGTAGGTCAATTTTAAATCACCTATCACTAAGTGATTTTTTACATTTTTCTTATAAACTAAATACTTATTAAGGTCTAGTATAAACTCCGATTTCGGTATCCCGTGTGATCTGTACAACGCTGATATTTCAAGACCGCTGTTATCATTTAAAGTTATCCTAGTATTTATTATCCTAATTCTTCCAGCTTCTACAACTTCGGTATTTTGGACTAGATTGTTGTTTACAAAAACGATGACTCCATGCGGCTTCAGATGGTTTGGTGGAATTTGTTGATCCCGCTTTGTGAGAGGTCTTCGTCATTTTCCTGTTGTTCATTAGCTACGACGTTATTACCATTTTTAGGTGCATTACGCCTATTTGCTAATTCCAAGTTGTAATAGATCAGTTCCGTTGCCGGTAAAGTAGGTTTTATCGGATAATCGATAGAGTCAATATATCTATCAATTTTCTTTTTTAGAATGCTGCAAAGCTTCGGGTCATAGGTGTGATGCTTTGTGTCTAACTTTGAGTTGAATTTTGCATTGCTATAGTTACAGTTTATACACCTTGCAACATCTTTATCACAGTCACAAGTATTATGCTTTCCTGAGCATTTCAAACATAGAATCTCATTTTGACATTTCTTGGCATTGTGTCCAAATCTACCGCACTTGAAACAAGGACATATGTTGACCAAATCATAGGCTTTACATTGCTGATATCCAACAAAAATTTTGTTATTACTTTCTCGTACATGCTTGTAGATTTCAGCTGGAACTTCCATTATGACCGTACTCAAGCTGGTATGATTATTCTTGTACATGTGTATAGCTTGGCCTCGTTTTTCAAAATGACTGAAGTTCCTTTCATTAATGTCCTTTTCAATATCCGTGATTTCCATGTTTGTGTGATTATGAATACCTACTATCTTGATCTTCGGATTTTTTAGTTCATTCTTCATGATATCACATTGGTCCACCAACTTATCTTTTAGCACTGTCTTCATGACATCAATACTGCTATCACTGTTTTTCCTTACGGATATTTTAGGAACTTTTTTTGGGTTAGTCTTCGGTACTTTATAACATCTGAGTACGCAAGAAAATTGCTATCCGTTTTGCTACGGCTATTTTGCAACTTTTCTTTCAAGAGGTCATTTTTCTCTGTCAGTTCACTCACTAACCTTTTCAACAGCATGTTCTCGGTTTTCAGCAGTTCAAGATCACTTTCTTCAATGGATTCATTTTCTAGCTGGTCTTGAGTCCTGTTACTAGTATCAGCCAGAAGGTCACTCCTCACCTCTTCTGATTTTTTTAATTTAATCTGGGCTATCAAAATTGCTGCTGACTCACTCAGAGGTTCCTCTTCAATTTTTGAAGTTATATTTCGCTCGCTGTGTTCCGAGCAAACTATGAGGTTATTTCCAATAAACTTATAGTTTTCGTTCTTTTGCCTGAGACAGCTAAACTGATATGCCTCATCACAAATTACACAAACTGCTGTTGTTGCTGGTTTTTGTTTCCAACATGCAAAATTACCGCGACACTTATCGGGAGGCTTATCTCGGCGCTGCGCCATGATGCCAGGATATGTTATAAAAAACGACACAAAAAATTAAAAACATTTCGCAGAACGAACAGAACAGATAATTTAAACGAGAGAATCGTCTTTGACAATAAATGTTTACCCATCAGGAGATCGTAACATTTTCCCTCTCTTTCCAACTATTATTTTACCGCTATAAATAGCGCCCGATCAGCGTCGCGTCTCACTTGGAGACGACTAGGCAACCAAGATGGGTCAGGAGCACAGCGCAAAAAAGACCGACTATAAGCTACTCATCGATGATAAGGAAAACCAAAAGAAGGAAGAAAAAAATTTCTTCAAATCAATTACAGAAAAATACTCTACAAATACCAGATCTATACCCGAAAAAAGGGTTATAAAAAATTATAATTTATATTTCATAGAAACCATCGGCCCTTTTTAGGGACACAAAAACATCCATACGTATACAACTAACGTTTGAAAAAAAAAGACAAGAGACGCTGAGTATGTACAACAGATACACTATACACACATGAAAGTGGAGAGCGCAAATATAGCGCTTCTACACCATGACAGTCTCAAATCAGGACATATCTGTTGCATTATTTAATGTCCACTTAGCAACAGGTACTCCTTATCAGCCCCCGAAAAATCAAAAATAATAGGGATGTACGCTATACCAGCCTAGACCCCAAAGCCGAGGGGAGGGGGAAAATCAATAAAGCCGGTCTCACTATATGGCCCTTCTTACTACTGCTCTATGTAGAGTTGTCACGTTTATCATTTTTTTACAGTTTTTGGGTTGTCTTTAAAACGTTCGACTTGGACTTTTTAACAATAAGTATAACATTAAGTTATACTTATTGTTAGCTTTCCACAATAGATATCGACTGATGTTCTGAGAGAGTCAGTGTTCAGTGAGAAATAATTAAACTATATTAGATTATTTACCAGCACTTTCTTTTTGTGATTCTTAAGATATCTCTCTTGATTAATAAACTTGCTGCACACATCGCAGATGTGTTTATTGTCGTTATCGTGAGTCGACCGGTGCCTCATGGCCGAACGTGTTTGATTTTATTTTGTTTTAAGAATGCTCGAAAATCAGCGCTTGTAAGCTGTGGACCGTTATCATTTTGGGTATGCCATATCTACCAAATAACTCATCGAGTACTTTAATTAATTAAAGTTTATTTATTTAGTAAAGTTGTATTTTTTTCATATTTATAACCTCTAGCCATTTCAAATGTACATCAATCACTATTAAAAACATATCGTTATAAAATAGACCCATGAAATCTATATGAATTCGTGACCAAGGTGTACTTGGCCATTGCCATAGTGTAAGTGCTGATTTTTGAAGTTCTGGTCGCGATTCTAGGCAAATTTTACAAGTGTTCGCAATTGATTCTATGTCAGCGTCGATGTTCAGCCACCAGAAATAACTTCTTGCTTTTTGTTTCATTTTTACTACACCTAAATGTGATGTGTGTAAATCTTTTAACATTCCTGCTATTAATTTTTCTGGTATTACTAATCTGTATCCCCACGTTATGCATCCTTTTTCTATATTTAATTCGTTGCGTTTTTTACGAAATTTTAATTCTATTTCCGACAAATCTTCAATTTCAATTTCCGGCTACTCGTTTTGTGTATAATACACGATTTTTCTGAACACTTTGTCTTGTGCGAATGCTATTGGCCTTTCGGATAATACTGCAGCTAACCCTTTGTCGCTTGCATCACACGCAAATTCTAATTGCACGTCCAGATCGAATAATGTTAATACTTTGTCGGACTTGGTTTGTCTTTTTGCCTAATCAAACGCTGTTTGATATTGTTTTGTCCAGCTCCACGTTTTACATTTGTTAAGTTCGTATAACGGTTATATATATGGTTATATATTATATATGGTTATATATGGTTTGCTTTATCTTCGAGATAACATTCATAAAAATTTACTACGCCTAAAAATGCTGCTAATTCTTTATGATTTTGAAATACCATAGCCTCATTAATTGCTTTTATTTTTGATTGACTCGGCTTAAGTCCGTCTTGGTCTATGACGTATCCTAATATTTCTATTTCTTTCTTGAAGAAATCGCATTTGTCTACATTCACGCGTAGCCCTACTTTCTCTAAGCGTGAACAAATTTCCGTTAAAATTTTGACGTGTTCTGATGTGAGTTCAAGATCTGTGGTTCCTGTACAAAAAATGTTGTTACCTTTTAGCGTTTCTTCCAAAATATCTTGACATTTCGCCGGACTTTATGCTACTCCCTCATGCGTAATGATTGTTAAAGCTTCTTTAGATTCGTCATCTACTTAAAATTGCATGAAAGCGTGTTTCAAGTCTATTTGAGACCGGTTTTTTCCTACTCTCAAATTATACAAATTTTTTTCTTTTTTTGGTATTTGATGTCGTTTCACGATTGATTGTTTATTTACCGTAAGCTTGAAATTCCCACAAATTCTCACTGTTTGATCGCTTTTTAACACTGTAATTACGGATGTAGCCCGAGCGCTACATGATACTGGCTTTAAGTTTCCAAGTTTTACTAAGCGTTTTATTTCGTCTGACATTTTTGTTTGTAACGCGAACGCGACGTGATGGGGTTTCAGCTGTATCGGTTTCGCGCCTTTTTTAAAAACCAGATGTACTTTCCTCTCTGTATAACAACCTTGCGTGATGGACAAGAGCATCAGAAATTTTTCTAACATTTGTTTACGAATTTCGTTACTTTTTATTTTCAAGATCTCGCCCGATTGCCCGTTTACGTTCTGTGTTATTGATATTGGCCGTAAATCAAAAGTTTTCAACCATTCTCTACCCAAGAGCCTCGAACCGTGTCCTTTTATTATTTATAGGCCAAGTAATCTTTCCTTGTTTACAAAATTTACTTTTACATTCCTAAGCATTCACATTCGGTTTAGTGGTACGCTACATACGTAGTTAATTGAAATTCGCATAGTTCAAGTGCGACATTTGGAAAATATGTTTATTTGTCCATTTCAGATATTGCTGTTACATACGTTTCCGTATCGAGTTCGAATTTAATCTCGATGTTATTAACTGTCAATGTTTCGAACAACGGATTTGCTGTAAATTTATTACAATCGTGTATGTTGCGTTTCGCTAGAATCGAGTAAAATTCTCGATCTAAGTCATCTTTACTGCTCTCTATACTTGCATCATCGCGTGATTCTACACGATGACATTTTTTTCCGAATGCTTATTTTTAGCGCTAGTATCTTTGAAAACATGATTTTTCCTGTGTTTATAATACAAGCTCTTTCCAAATGTCCACTTATGTTACAAAAGTTTCAAATTTTGATGCGCATTTTACAATTTTTTGTGTTGTACCCGTTTTTTTTACCGCAACAAAAGCAAATATTTATTCGTTCGCGGGAACCGCTTGTTTTCGATTTATTTGAATTATAATGCGTATCATCCTGTCTGTTTCTGTTGCTGTCCTTGGAACTGCCACTGAGCTGGTTGTCCTTGCCGAATTTCCGTTGCCCCATGTACTGCACTGTCGTGTTGCTCGACTTCTGCTATGTTTTGTCCGTGCTCTTCATGGCTGCTTCTCTGGTTGTAGCTATTTCCAAAGCTCTGTGGTATGTGAGATCATTCTCACTGAATAATGCTACTCTGATTTTATGTATGTAATTGTTTGTAATTGTTGATCAACTCTCCTCTGTTTTGTGTAGCTAGTCGAAAAATATGTCGTTCCATTGCTTCACTTTTTTTGGGACACAAGTGGTCTTTCATCAATTTGTTAATTTCTTCGAACTTTTTCTCTTTTGGTATGGCCGGAGCACATAATTCACAAATAAGCTTGTATGTATCTACACCGCATTTTGTCAATAAAGTCGCCACTTTTTTTTCTTCTTTTTCAACATTATGTGAGATGAAATATAATTTGAGGCGTTCGATGTATTCCTACCAGTTGTGTTTGTTTTTGTTAAATTCAAATGAGCGCCAATTCTCCATGTCTGAATGGTCGAATAACGGTAATCTCGTCTCTTCGGCTTCTATGTATACACTGCTCTGTGAAATCGAATCGTCGTCTTTTGTGTTTGATTTGGTCTCGTCAACCTTATCGACTATATCTTCCGTCGGCTCTGGCGTTTTCGCGGAGCTACTTTCTGTCGATTGTAATTTTTCGGCTTCAATTGCACGTAGTTTTCTTACGATACCACGATTCCACGTAATGTATCGATTTTTAGAAATTGTAGCGTTTTGGTTACTGGATATCTAATAATTCGGGTGTGGATAATTTTTGCACTGTTAATTTCAGTAAATCCATGTACCGTGTACTAGCTTCCTCGTTGAACCCCCCTAGGCGTTTAGCAGCTATGTTCCCTGTTGCGTAATCAGCGACATGTGCCGGACCGCGTTCAAGATGTCGCCGTCTCCTTGCTCTCACTGTTCACACACGTGCGCGTTATAATATTTCGCACCTTAAACTCACATTAACTCTTCGTCAGATTAATGATATTAGTATCCTCGTCAGATTTTTTAGCTTCATCCTCGTCGCCAAGTGTGAGATATCCGGAGGAGTCAGTAAAGGTATAGATTCAGATATACAAAACTTTATTCTATCCACGGTGTACACAACCAGAGCATGTGTTGCTTTATTCGTCGTCCCGACTTATCTGATGCGCAACGCTCGTGCCTCGTGCTGTTTACCCATATTTACACCTTCGTCCTCTCTTAACACATACCACTGTGCGCCGCTTCGCGCGCACCGCTGTGCTATCTTCACACACTCTCGCTTATACACCCACACACGCATCGCTCTCACACTCATACACTCATACACTACAGGAAGTTCATCGGTTCCTCCTTGTATTCGGCGATCGTGTGCTCGTAGTATCAGTTCGGCCATTCGTAAGCCGAGAACTGGAAGTTCGGCGAGCGCTGGGCTGCGAGGACCATGACCTCGTAGAAGCTCTCGTTCTTGGGCGCGCTGAGAGTCAGGTTGTAGATCTCGTCGACGTCGGAGGGTGTATGGCATGTTGACTGGCGGGTTCTGCTGCTGATTCTGCCTGACGATTGACGTGGCCGAGAACCTCGACTCGTTGTCCTCGTCCTCCTCCTCGACTTCCTGGTTGTTGTTAGCTGGTGGGGACTAGCTGCTGCTGCTACTACTGCTAACAGCTGCTTTGCTGCTGCTAAATCTTACGCTTGACTAGCTGCTGCTAAAGCTTACGCTCGACTGGCTGCTGCTAAAGCTTACGCTCGAATTTCTAGAAAGACGCGTTACCATTGATGCCTGCGATCCTGGGCGGTGGTCTGTTCGTCAGACCCTGGCCGCATTCGAGCGTCCTGATGCTGGACATGCCCCTGGGTGCCAGTCCCAGGACGGCCTCGGCAGTGTTGATGTTTCCCTCGAAGCTGCCATTGGGCCTCTATCGGTTGGCCAACCAGAGGATCGCCGCCGACCCATTCCAGTTGTCGAGAGGCTTGGTCTCGACCTCCTCGAGAGCTTGCATCGCCAGGGCGGTGGTGCGCAGGTCGACGAAGCTGCTGTCACGACGCCGACGCTGGGCCAGGCGCAGCGAGGGCTTGCGCACCAGGTGCTGCAGGTTCCGGTTCTGGTGGTCCTTAACTATGCAGCGCAGCGTTATTATGCCCATGGCAATCGTGTCTGGAACAAATTTTTCTCTTGTAATTGAACGAGCTTTCGTCTGAAAAATCTTGTCGGAAATTGATTATGCACCGCGTTGCGATTATAAACGCTGCATCGTGTGTACAATATTGCGCGAATAATATGTTGAGGAAAAATTGATAATACCTAACTCACCGACATTCTGCTCCTGGACGGCGTGAGCAATATCGAGCAGTCGTCATATCTGCCTCTTGCGCACGTGCGCCTGGTCGTTACAGGCGGCCAGTGCAGTCAGGGTAAAGTCGTAGCCGGTTGGCGGCTCGTGGTGTTGGAGCATGCCGATGAGGTCGTGCCCGTGAAACTAACGAAGGTCCATGCACATGGCATTCAGGGCCAGGGTGTAGCGGGCTAGTCGCAATGGCAAGCTTCCCAAATTCCGGTATCTGTGCACGTGCAGGTTATGTTCTGCTGTCTCCATCTACAGCAGTTCTGTTCCGCATCCTTAAGGAACCTCGAACGAACCTCGGGTTGATCTCGCGCGCAGAGAGGAGCTTCGGATTAATTTCGGGCCAGCCGCGGGTGACCCTTCCTCGGCGAGAGACCCTGAGAGAAACCTCAAATTGTGTCCTTGGCCTAACCTTCGCTGAGCTGTCGTCGAGCATCGACCTAACGGCCGTCGAGCCTTGGCTTAACCTCGGCAACGCTGCGGTGATAAGCGCTGTCACGTCGCTGTTCTAAAGCGGCGTTTCAGCACTGTTTACCGCGACTCGAACCTCGACTAAAATGTGGCTGAACTAAGCCGCGCATCGTCTAGGGACATTTCGGCGATCGATATACGTTCCCGCTAGAATTTAACTGATTCAACATAGTATCGAACAGCTGCTTACGCAACACCTATAGCTGTAGTGGTTTATTTCGTGAACCACCACGACCTATAAATTAACTAAATATTGACAGGGATTGATGAAAAACATACCCTAAACAATTCCCTATGGAATTTTATAAGTATAAAAACAAGCAAGCTCAAAAGTATCGTTCAAAGAATCGATCGAGCACTATACGGTACTTACAGTGTCACTTATATCCTCGGCTCTGACCGTCGTACGACCACGTGGAGTCATATCATAGACAAAAAGTAATATTATTTTAAGAGCTGCTATTAGTAATGAAAACATGCTATACTCGGTTAAAAAGTATCGTCGCCGGATGATCCACGGTTTTTTGCTCACTGTGAACGCACTCTCACCCTCCAGATCCTCTAGCGTGTAGACGAGCGGCTGTCTCGTTGTGTCGACCTTCATAATCCTAAATAATTCCAGAGTCCAGCCACCTTCGTATGCTTTTCGAAATACTGTCTGTGCGCGACTAACTTGAACCAAGTCTTGAACATTTTATTTATGGGTACAGCGTGACTGTTGTTTGACACAGTAGCGCTGCGCTAAATTTTTACAAGCTTTAGCTGCATTATACATATTCACACTAAATGGCGTCATTTTTATTGCGCTATGCCACGAATTATTGTATGACTGTACAATGCCATCCAGCACGTCAATGTAGCATTGGGTTGAGATGTGTGAAGTAGCGCTATATTCGCTTTTTAAGAGTTCTGCTAAAACGCTCGGCGACTGTTGCCTGAACGCCGGGGTCTCACACTGCACGGTAAATAATGTTTTTCTTTCAACAAATTCTGCACTTTGCGTCCAATGAATTCCTTGCCCTTGTCCGTTTGAAAGTATATAGGCTGTCTGCCATCGTTTCGCTGTAAAATCTGCTCCAGACCACTGGCCACACTTTTAGCCGTTTTATCACGAAGTGGCTTAACCCACGCGTATTTTGTAAACACATCAATGACCACCAGTAAGTACCTGTATCAATCATTATACGTTTTTAGAGAGCGAAGGTCAGCTAAATCAGCCTCCCACAACTCGTACGGACTGAAAACCCGGTAAGAGCGACGAGGGAAACGATATCGCACCATTTTATGCATTGTGTGCGCACCCTGACTCTCGAGCCACTCTCTCACCTCGTTTGAGCGAAATTTTTTGCGCGTGGCTCGCACAAGCCTATCTCAATCAGCGTATGTTGATGGAGCTGGCACGCCATTGTACAGTTTTTCAAGCTTGCTCTCCATTCGTTGACTGTTTCCTACCAACTAATCTCGACCTCTTTCTCTTTGTACGTTTTATAGCCTGTCTGAAACGTCGATAAACCCTATCATAAGTGATTTTACTGACTCTACACAAAACCGTTAATAGAGCGACGCTTTTATGCTCACTACCTGACGACTTATATAGCATACGTGAAAAAGCACGCTCATCTAGTCGACGATCGGTTTCAGTATGCCACCCACCACCACTGCCACCACCACCAATTAAAAAGTTTCGATATTGAAAAGCTACGAGATAGAACAGAGCGAATTAGGTACCAGATAGAAATTAATAACAGGTTTCAGGCACTTGAAGAAGCAAACACATCGCCGGAGGGGAATGACAATCCGAATAGCTTATGGGGGGACATCGAAAAAACAGTAAAAGAGGTCGTTAACAAAGTACTGGGTGAAAACAAAAAGCCAAAGAGCAAACCATGGTTTGACGAAGAGTGCGAACTTTGGTTTGAAAGGCGCAAAAAGGCTTTAAATTAGATAGCCATCAGAAAGGGTTTTAGGAGTAGAGCGCAATTGATGAAGGACGAAAACGGTGACCTCGTAACAAATGACAACGAATTACTGTCGCTGTGGAAAAACTATTTCGATAAATTATTAAACGTGCGCGAAAATAGCGAAGAATTAGGGGACGAAATTCACACTGCTAAACTCCACGTGGAGGAACTGAGTTACCAAGCAGTAGAGGCCGCAATTAAAAAACTAGAAAACAATAAAGCAGCGGGAAATGACGTTATACCAGCTGAGTTTCTCAAATATGGGGGCGTTGAGCTTACTTTTAAAATCTATAAACTAGTATGTGCCATCTGGAAAAATGAAACAATACCCAAAAATTGGAAGGAATCTATCATTATACCGATTTAAAAAAAAGGGACAAGACATACTGCAATAACTATAGGGGTATCTCACTTTTAGCAACTTGCTACAAAGTTCTGTCAAACGTAATACAAGTTAGACTCACCACATTCACGGAAGATATAGTAGGAGATTATCAGTGCGGATTCCGGCGCAACAGATCGACGAGCGATCAAATGTTTACCATAAGACAGATGTTAGAGAAAAAAATAGGAATTTTGCGAAACCATACACCAACTATTTATAGATTTCAAAAAATCGCGGAAATCCTCATAAAAGCGGTAGAGTATACAGGGTTAGAAATGACTGAATCAAAAACAAAGTACATGATTGTGGATAAATTAGGCATCTGCAGAGGGGAGGGAGATTTCAGAGTTGGGAATTTTACTTTTGAAAAGGTTAGCGAATTCAGGTATTTGGGTACGACCATAAATGATAGAAACGAGAATAATGTCGAAATAAACAAGAGACTCCATTCGAGTAATGCTTGCTTCTACACCGTGAGTAATTTACTTAAGTCAATGCTGTTGTCTAAAAACGTTCAAATAAGAATATACAGGACAATAATACTGCTGGTGGTTCTGTATGGGTGCGAAACGTGGGCTCTCACTAAGCAGGTGGACAACCGTTTTAAGGTATTCGAAAATAAAATCTTGCAAAAAATATATGGGCCGAAGAAAGATGGGGAAACCTGGAAATGGAGGAGACTACACAATCATGAGTTATACAATCTGTACTTGTTACCAAATATTAACAAAATAATAAATCATACTGAAAGCATTCGCCCTCCTTGACTTGGTCTTAGTTAAGTAGGGATGTTTTTACACATTCCAAAGAGGAGTCGCAGGGTCCATCATAAATCTCACGTTTGTCAGCAGCTGCCTGATTGGCTTGATTAGATCGTGGATGGTGAGCGATCATTACACAAATAGTGACCACCAAGCGATAATAATAGAGCGATAATAAGAATATCAAAGCAGAAATCCGACGGGAGGGCAAC
This sequence comes from Nasonia oneida, assembly GCA_037356405.1. NCBI lineage: Eukaryota > Metazoa > Arthropoda > Insecta > Hymenoptera > Pteromalidae > Nasonia > Nasonia oneida. The sequence continues at coordinate 11,086 of JAZHPH010000559.1, read as the reverse complement.
GACAAAAAGAGTCGGTTGAAAAATGGAGGATTATGATAAGGAGACATTCCTGCTGGCTCTAGAAGAAATACAGCTGTTTGGATCTACGAATGATAAAGTTAAACAAGTAATGGGAAATATTACCCAAGCCTGCGACGCAACGATGCCGAGGAGGGCTTCCAACAATAGACAACCGCCATATTATACTGGTATGATAAAGAAATTGACGCGACCCGCAAAGAGTGTCATCGAACCAGAAGACGGAAACAGCGGGCTCGACAGAAAAACTACAAGACTGGTCGTGGTAGAGAAATAGTAGATGCCCCAAATATAGAAATGAAGGATGCTAAACGCATACCCAAGGAAAAAATCCGAGAAAATAAACGACGGTGTCTGATAGAGTTAGAGGACGAGGTTGGTAATGAAGAAGATAAAGGGAGGTTATATCCTTCCTCCTAAGAGTCCGTAATTGAGGGATCGTTTTGTGACTACACTGTTTTCCCTTTAATTGGGAGTAACAGCTATTCCTAAAGCAAAGGCAAATGACGAAATCAGTCCAACAATAACCACAGAGGAATTACTGGCTGCATGCAAAACAATTGGGAACAACAAGGCTCCAGGCCTGGATGGCATACACAAAATTGCTTTAAAACAGGCTATACAAGCACGCCCCAATGTCTCTGTAAACTTATACAATTCATGTCTTAAGGAAGGGACGTTTTCTAAGAACTGGAAAAATCAACGCCAGGTGCTACTACGAAAAGGAGATAAGCCACCTAGAGAAGCTGCCTCATACAGACCGCTCTGCATGCTGGACACCCCGGGCAAGATTTTAGAGCGCATAATCGGCGTTAGAATGGACCAAGTCATTGAAAAACTAGATCAACTAGCGGAATATCAATACAGCAGGAAAAAATGCTTTACTCTTGAGCAACGGTTGTAAGGTTTGCAGATGAAATTGCAGCAGTAGTAGTAGCAAAGCAAAAGGAAATGGTGACGGAAATCGCTAACGAGGCAGTAGGTATAATTAACGATTGGTTAAAGCAGACTGGGCTTTAGCTTGCTAGCCATAAAACGGGGGCTATTCTTATATTCAGCAGGAAGAAAATAGAGACTATAACGCTGTCAGTGGACGGGCACGAAATAGACTCTTAGCCGACCAATAAGTACCTAGGAATTACCATAGTCTAACGTTTAAGCAGCATCTCGAAAGGTCTAGCAATAAGGCAGCAAAAGTTGGTGCTGCACTATCGCAACTAATGCTAAATGTAGAAGGTTACTCCTAGCCAGTGTAACTACATTAATAATGTTATACGGTGCCCCGATATGGGCTGACGCTATGTTGGTTAAGTCCTAAACACGAAAGCTGTTAACAGTTTATAGGAGAAGTGCATTGCGGGTCGCATCGGCCTACTGAACAGTATCAGAAGATGCAGTGACCGTTATGTCAAGTATACCGCCTATTGACCTTCTAGCAACAGAACGAAAGAATGTATACACAATATTGTATTGTGACAATTCACAAAAGGAAGTTTGGAAATCCGCAAAGGAACAAACCCTAGCTGAGTGGCAAAGACGATGGGACTCTAGTGGAAAGGGGAGATAGACGCACCGCCTCATACTACGTATTGTTGGCTGGACCAATAGATGACATAGGGAAGTGAATTACAACCTTACGCAGTTTTTGAGCGGACATAGGTGCTTCTGAGCCTACCTACACCGCTTCAAGATAGAGGATAATCTGAATTGCCCAGTATGTTTGGAAGCAAACGAAGATGTAAAGCATGTCTTCTGTAACTGTTCGCGATACGAAATGGAACGAGAGCATGGCTAGTGCGCAGTAAACAACTACGTAAGGACCAGTCTCAAGAAGGTTAGAAATGACGAAGAGAAAAGATGGGAAGGACAAGGCGAAACAGCTCATTAAAACTGTTGCTAGACGAAGACCACTAGGTAATAGCTCTTACTTCATTAATAACACGCCAAAGTCGAAGTAGTTGCAAGCGCTCGAGCTTGCTCACCGCTACGTCGGAACTTGGTTCCTTTTTCGCTCTATACGTTGACGTCTTTGGCTTCTCCTTCCTGTGCATACAGATAGTGGCTAGTCTTCTGCAGAAACCTGAAAAAAGACTCGAGTTCGGGAATCGCATCGATGGACGTCTTCTTGATTCATTTGTCCCTGATGTTGGTCGGCAAAGCTCGTTCGGCAGCACCGATCACGACGTAATCGGGAGGAACGATCTCGAAGGTTTTTAAATCAGCCAAATGCTGCCGAACCGAGTTCTCCATGTCCTTTAGCGATCGGATTTGGTAGACGAACCGAAACCCGAAACTCCGAATTGCCATCGTGAGCACCCGAGGCAACCCGGAACACCCGAAAACACCGAGCCTCATCTACGTGGGCAACATCCGGTGCCACGGTAAAATCCTAACCTACATTCCGACACATTGCTGCCTCCCTCTGCCACTGTTCTGCCGGCCATTCGCCCGGTCGTGCGCTCACGTCCTGGTGAAACAAAGGTAAATTCCTAACCAACGAAGCCAGCCTTACCCCGACATCTCACGACTCGCTTTATCTCTGTGTGCACACAGGATAAAGAGAGGAACGAGACAAGCGACGAAGATTTGTGAAGCCGCGCCCTCATGACTCCACAAATCCGAGGGATAACCTCAAAACACCGTAACACTATCCCGGCCGTTACTGTGCGCACACAGAGCGGTCGAAATCGTTGTTACACGACACATTCGGATCGGCATAGCCGTGCGCACACGACTTCACCGTACCGAATGAATTCCTAACCTCAAAATCCGCAACCGACCCGTCAGACCGCCACCGAACCGATACACCGCAGCCGCGAACACCGAATCATTCTTGTCACGAAATCGCGTATATGATCCTGTAAATTGTTAACCGCGATAGTTTAAACAATTCTACTTGTAAAGGCGAAGTATTTTTAACTAGGCGCATAATTGATTTCTGTTTCAGCCGGGATTTAACAACTGATTCCAAATGCTAATGTTTAACTAAGAAATATATTTTGTTATTGTTGAGAATATAAAAACAGACTCTTTTTTGCTCCTTTCCACTATCCTGATCCTGGAATCGACTGACTATCCAGTCTCTTGGAGAAAGTTAAACCTTTATAAAACTTTATATATAAACAAATAATAATTATTCATGAAGTAATGAATTGAGAAAATAATAATAAGAATATTAAGAATATAATATGGTATAATATCATAAGAATATAATATAATATTAATATTATAAAATTAAAAAAATTTCTTATTCATTTCAACTCTCTCTCTCTCTATATATATATATATATATATATATATATATATATATATATATATATATATAAGAAAATAATTCTTTTGAAGTAATAAATTAAGAAAATAAAAACTCTATGCATGTTTCGAATTCGAATGCAGGCTGCCGCGTGAAACGTCGGTAAAACACACACACACAAAACTCTGCTACGCCGATCCCAAGCCCGGCGTAGCGGAGTTGGGACCCCCTTCACCCCCGCCCCCAAGGGGCCCTGTTGTGCACGCGGCGGGGTAGGAGTAGGAGGAGGAGTACCAACCCCGTTAAAATAACCAAGGGGCATCTGGCCCGGATGCTAGCACCTTGTTGAGGAGCTCCTTCCTAGGATACAGGATAGGGAAAGAAACCCCGAAAAGGAATCAAACATGACGAGTGAGTTAAAAACAATATTTCCCTAAGCGGGTAAGGCCACAGAGCCAAATCCCGCCGACGGTTATGATCGGGTGAAAGCCCTGGTAGCCGGTGCAGGCTCCATGGATTTAAGGGCGGGTCAAACTCACAAGGTTGTGAAAAAGAGCCAAAGCGAAGACCTCAAGATTTTGAAGGGTATAATCACCGGAACAACCGAGTACGCAGAGAGCAGGAGTAACGTGCATGGACCGATAAAGACGGGCCTCGCGAACGCGTTGAAAGAGCTAGGAAAGATAGAAGAAAAAATAACGTCCTTCTTAAAGGTGTTGAAGCTTTGCCTGAAAGGAGAATCTCTGGGATCAAGAACGACCAGTATGGAGAGTTTAGCAATCATTGCCAGTAGGAGCATGAACAGCACCTCATCAATGGCACAAATAGCAGACTACAGAAAAGCTCGGCAAGAAGCCATAGAAGTTCGCAAGGAAGAAGAGGACTATATATTTTTTTTAGCCAAGATGGCGCCGGGACGAGGTGTGCCTCCGGATAAGTGCGGTGAAAAATACTATCAATGCATAAAACGCAAAAGTTACAACAGTTGTGTGTGTTGTTTGTGATAATGTGTGGCACTTAAATGAACTGAAGCAATTTGATGGAGTTAAATTCGTAGGAGAAAATCTGGCAATATGTCATGAACACGTGGACTTGAATCTAACCTCAAAAATTGATGAGAAGACTCTAGATCAATCAGCAAGAGTAATAATAGCTCAAATAAATTATTTCAAAAGGAGACATTGAAAAAAGAAATATTGAAAGAACTAAATAAGGATAATGCTGAACAATTGAATGATACAATGTACGCAGAAGAAAACTATCATAATAATTTATCAAAGGAAAATGCACTGATTAGAGAACTAAATCAAGAGTTGCAAGAAAAGAATGTTTTATTAAAAGAAATCTTACTGAGTGAAAGGCAGAAGGGTAATGTGAATAAAAAAACATATGCTGAAACTACTATGTTTCCTAAACCACAGCCTAAAAGAATTCCAAAGATTACTGTGAAGAAAATTGACAAAGAAGACAGAAATAACCTTAAAGAACATGTAACACACTATCTAACAAAAGAAAAAAATATACAAACTAAACAATTGATTGTAAAAAATCAACAAGAGATAAGCATTAGGTGCATGAATGAAGAAAGTGTGGAAGCTGCAGAAAAAATATTAAATAAGAAATTATCAAGTTTTTGTAAGATTGAAAAAGAACAGCTCCTCAAACCGAAGTTAAGAATTATTGGCATTGACAATACTAGTAAAATGAGTATTAAAAACATGGAACAAGATATAAATAATAGAAACCTTTCAAATTACGATACCAAATGTAAAGTACTGCATATGAGTGAAAATAAAAATAATCAATTGACAAGTGTTTTAATTGAAGTGTCGCCTGAATATATCAATATGTCAAAAATAACAAAGAAAGGTTGTTTGTAGGTTATCAAAGTTGTAAAGTGTATGATGTGATAAATGTAAAACCGTGTTATAACTGTGGAAGATTCGGCCATAATGCAAGTAAATGCGAAAATAATTCCACCTGTCTAAGATGCGCGGGAAATCATAAAACTAGTGCGTGTAATAATAATAATATTGCATGTGCCAATTGTGTTTATAGTAATAACAACTACAACACTAACTATGAAACGCAACACGTGGCTATAGATACCAACTTGTGCAAAATCCTGAAGACGAAAATAAAAAGAAGTATCGACATGACTGATTACTTGTTGATGCCTACGATACCAAGATACGTAGGTAAAGTGGATAACTTTAAACCTAAGCGACTGCATTCCAGCTCATCAGTGTCATCTATCATAACATCGCCAGCATTAGAGAACACCAAACGAGTCAGCGGTAGTAATGGAAACCAACGACTTTAATGAAATTATATTGGAAGAAACTAGTTTTGTAGACTTTCAGACTCTCAATAATGGTTTAAGAAACTATAATAATGTAATATTATATATAAATATAAGAAGTCTTGATGCAAACTTTGTAAATTTAGAATTATTTGTTGAGACGTTGAAAGTCAAACCACTTATAATAGTATGCGCTGAATCTTGGAATCTGAAATCGTATCAGATATACCAAATAAGAGGTTATAAGATATATTATAATAACAGTAGGATAAATAAAGCAGATGGGGTAATAATGTACATACAAGATAATGTTATAAATAACACAGAAATTATTGAGGAAGGCAAACTAAGAATTATAAAATCCACTATTAAGGTGAACGCTACTATGAGTTTTGATATATCAGCATTATATAGATCGCATGATCTGTCCAAATCGGAATTTATACTAAACCTAAAAAGATACTTGATTAAATCTACCAAAGTAGCCAATCACATTATAATTGGAGATTATAACATAGATCTTTTAGAGATAAATGATTATAGTCAAGAACTCTTAAATAATTATCTTGAAAAGGGATTCACACCTTGCTTTCAAGGAATAACTTGACCTTCAAATAATAAAAATGAAGGGACTTGCATTGATAATTTTTTTATAAAAACTAACGCTCTTGGATTCACATCTTTTAAGTTAGAAAACTCCTTCACTGATCATTATCCATTATTTATAAATTTAGATAAATTAGAAATTCAAAAAGAATTAAATGAAAACTATAACTACATAAACTACTCTAAATTGAGTGAAGTTGCCAATGGTGTAAATTGAAATGAAATCACATCAATGCAGGATCCTGAAATGTCCGTAAACAACTTAATAAGATTCATAAAATATTGTATGGAAAAAGCTACAATACAAAAAAAATCATTTAGACATAAAAATAAGAAAAAACCTAGGAAAAAATGGATTACAAAAGCTATTTTAGAGTCTTGTAAAGGAAAAGAGGACTTGTATGATATATGGAAACTTGAGCCAAATAATAGGCAACTAAAAGTTCAGTATATGTTATATCAAAAAATATTAAACAAGGTCATCAAAGATAGGAAAGTTAAATACGAAAAAGAACAAGTTGAACGTAATCCTAGGAAGAACAATCCTAGGAAGTTATGGTCAATTATAAAAGAAAAACTTGGTAAAAATAAAAATCAGGAAAATGTTATTAATGAAATCTATGATGAGAATAATCAGAAAATAACGCATCCGCGGAGAATAGTTAATATAATGAATACTTACTTCAGTGAAGTAGGAGCTAAGCTAAGCCAAAAAATACAAACTCCAAAAAATATAAGTTTGAAAGAACCGGAAAATAATAAAAAATCATTTTTTATAAGACCTGCAAATTATACAGAAATTAAAAGAATCATAGCCAATATGAAAGATAAATTTGGAGGGGTAGATGGCATTAGTATGAAGACAATAAAAGTAATTACTACACATTTGTTAGAACCGTTAGTTCATATATTTAACCTGTGCATAGAAAAATCTGTTTGGCCAGAAGCTCTTAAGAAAGGGGACATTGTACCAATTTACAAAGCAGAGGATACATGTAAGGTTTCCAACTATAGACCTATATCTTTGATATAAAATTTAGCAAAGATTTTTGAAAAAATAATATAAGAAAGGGTGTATAACTTTTTAGTAAAAACTAAAATATTATCTACACAGCAGTTTGGTTTTATCAGAGGTAAAGGATCCACGGATGCCTTAGAATATTTAACAAGTGTGATATATAAAAAATAGATAAAAACAAACCAATAATTGTAACATTTTTGGATCTTGCAAAAGCCTTTTATACTGTAAATCACGGAATTTTATTAGACAAGCTAGTTTGTTATGGAATAAGGGGAAAGGCAATTGATTTGTTTAAAAGCTATCTTTGTGGAAGGCAACATAAAGTAAAAATAAAAAGTAACGTTAGCGAATATAGTGATATAATGACTGGAGTCCCACAGGGAACAATTTTAGGACCCTTATTATTTATAATATATGTTAATGATTTGTTATTAGATATGCCAAAAGAAACAATAATTTCATATGCGGACGATACAGCCGTTATATCCTCAGATAATTCTTGGATCTCAGCTCAGAATAAAATGAATAACTATCTTGAGACAATCTCAAACTGGTTAGCAATTAATAAACTCACATTAAATATAAGTAAAACTGTATACATGGCGTTTGGTAGCTACTGTAATAGTGTGCCTGACAATTTAGAAATTAAAATAAACGAAGAAAATCTGAATAGAGTTGAATATTATAAATATTTAGGGATTATTTTTGATTATACTATGAAATGGGATAGGCATATATTATCTATAGTTAAAAAAACAAAATATTTAGTTTTTATGTTTTACAAATTAACCAAAATTATGCCAATTGAGTCTTTGTTATCAATATATTACGCCTTTTCCATAGTTTGATAAATTATGGTATAATAGCATGGGGTGGTGCCTATCAGAACGCTCTAATTATTGCTCAAAGACTGCAAAATAGATTATTACGGATTATATTTAAGAATAATTTTGTTGTACAACATTATCCGCTTAACATTATTCAAACATTTAACTTGGAATCTCTGATGTTCCACTATTTGTACCTCAAAGAAGAATTTGAAAAATCAAAGAGCAATATGAGAAAGAAATGCATACAAATACCAAAATTTAATAAAACTATAAGTAATAAATGCAGAATGATAGTAGCAATAAGACATTTCAATAAATTGCCAAATGATTTCAAAATGATTACTAAAAATAGGTTTATTATAAAAAAGAAATTAAAAATATGGATTCAATCCAATGTTATTTGATGAGTAAGATACAAAATATACATTATATATATAACTGTTGTAATAATACGAACAATTACATTAGATTATAAGTTAGTTTGTAAGTAATTTTTGTTATTAGACCAGACCTACGAATAAATGCTGAGTGCATCACTGTAGGATGTCAGTTGGTCGGATATATTATAATGATAATATATTTGATGTAACTGCATTTTCATTTTGGTAAATAAATAAAAAAAAAAAAAAATATATATATATATATATATTAATATATATATGTAATAAAGTTAGAATAGAAAGTAGATGAGCTTATTGAGGACTGTCAATCAGCACAAAAGGACGTGAAACGCACTACAGAACGTGCTAAACAATTTAAAGTTCTACTGATCCAGTTAAGAAAAAAGCACGAGGAAGGAAATAGTAAAGATGCACGCTATGAAGGTGACGTGGACTATTACCAAATATGGCACGTAACACGATAGAATGCAAGGAGAACGCGCGAGGACGATTTATCAAAGATGCGGTACTTGCTAGTGTTGGAAGCAAGAGGCCAAGAGGAAGTCTCACTAACAGCCCAGATGAGATGAGCGAAGTTGTAGGATTAGGAAGCGAGTAAAGGTAGTACGGTGCCACAAGTGCTTAGGCTTTGGACATTGGAAGGATGAGTGTAATGGAGTAGATAGATCGACCCTCTGCTATAAGTGTGGAGGAACCGATCATCGCATGGCGCAATGCCAGATGGGATCGAGATGTTTTCTCTGCAAAGATGATGTACAAAAGGAAGACTGCGAACATGTAGCTGGCTCCGGCAGCTGCATTGTATTTAGGCGCGCCCTGGACACGGCAAAGAAAAAGGAAAGAGGAGCCTTAAAAGATGGCGATAGCAGAAGAAAAGTAGACGACCGGACGATGCAGTAAGAAGTAGACGCCCGGACGATGCCAAAAGAAGAAGACGAGATGATGACCACATCAAATAGAAGAGGGCAACAAGCCTTTTGCCTCCCCGCGAAGCACTACTCGACGGTCGTACCGCGGGGTTTAAGGGCACAGAAGATGGAGCTAGGTGCATCTTTACTAAGGGTCAGTAAAGGCAAAGGAAGGCGTTTCCTCTTACGGATGGGTGTTTTTTCACCTGGCCGTAAGACGGATGAGTTAAGTCGGTGCGAATTTGACACCCGGTTGACGGTGAGGATGGTTGTTCCGACAACTCCATCAACAAAGCCAGCTGTGGTCTTTCTAAGATTTTCCCTAATACCTCTTTCTCCAAGAAAAATGGAAAACACACACACAAATAAGAACAAATATTTAAACTCTATACATGCATCGAATTCAAATTCCGGTTTCCCGCGTCGGACGTCGGACGTCAGACGTCGGTATGACAGATTTACCCGTCGGTAAGACCGATCGTTGCAGCCCGCATCGGACTGCAGGGAGAAGAGAGTATAGAGACAATGCGGGGAGCTCGGCACTGTATAATGTGGTGAAGAGGTATACTTAGCACGGGAGAGGGAATGCCATGCATCATCACATCCATACTACGTCATCAGATGTTTCAAAAATATATCTTACCAACATCGAGTACAAGCTGGCGTCGTAAATCGGCAAGAAATTTGAATGCAGGCTTCCCGCAGGTGGCACGTCGATAAAACAGTTAAGAACAAATTTTTAAACTCTATGCATGCATGCACCAACTGTCGGTATTCGGTGTCGCCGTAAAGAACTGATTGTAATATTTTTTGCGGCCTTGATCAGCGTCGCGCTTCTTTAGATGGAGGCTCTTTAACAGGTGACCTTTCTTTCGTCGCTATTTGCTGGCTAGCTTTGGTGATGACTGCTGCTGCTGTATAGTTGCCGCGCGCGTTTGCAATTCTCTTCTCGCACACTGTTATGGTTCAAATCTGCTGCCTGCTCGTCGACTCGAAATGACACTTTGACGCGAGCGCGGCTGGCACAGGGGAATCGGCAGGGAGAGGGGGTACGAGCTCGTAGACGTTCGGGTAAGCTGGTGGCCGCTAAAAGAGGGGGTGAGCTGGTAGCCGTCAAGAGTGGGGGTGAGCTGGGACCCACATGAGCTGGTACCCCTACAGTTTACCTACTGTTTCTTAATTTCGATTTTTGTTTTATGCATACAAGTAAAGTAGATCGACCGCACATAAAAAATGATGAGGTTGCATTTTACAAATCGGCTCATGACCGACACTGACACACTAAAACACATTCAGGCTGCGATGAATACTTAAGAAAGATAAGATTTAGCAAATTCTATGTCATTCAAATTTTAACAGATTTTTCCATATTCATAATAATGTAATTATACGTCGTATGACGTAACATTTTAAGACAATAGCGCGATGATTAAAAAATCTGCCTCGGGAAGACCGATAGAGACGAACCAACATTAAAAAATATTATTGAAATCTTAAAAATCAGATGCTCATACTGAATACATACGCGTCAACAACCAATTGAATAAAATATAGATAACAACAGTGACACCAAAATAGGTTAAAAAGCAATTTCAAAGTAAATTGGGTCGCAGTTCTTCTGACAGCACAGTGTATAACTTATACCCAACTAGTGTACGAAACCTGAATAATTATAACACCATGTATATTTATTAATTTATTTATTTATTTATGTACATTGTAATGTGTGTATATATACATTTACATA